>BMAV01025846.1:147891-175800 GCA_019973955.1 Trichonephila inaurata madagascariensis
TGTTATTAGTGATTAATTTTATTAATTAATGCTAATTATTTATTCAATAATTAGTCTTCAGTGTGTTTTGTTCCCGAAAATCGACAAAATCAAAAGGAGCAAGATACAAGAATTGTGTGAATTTTCGACCCGCGCATCGGCCCCTCTGCAAGGCGGGCCTTCAGCGGTACCAGGCTCGAACTCGTGACACGCTGGCCACCAGTCGGTTACCTAGACCACTAGGCCATTGCGGCCACGGATTTTTCAAGCGCAAGACGTAATGGATTAAGTTAGAAATACGACTTTCGTATAAAAGCATATCGTCATGAACAATTATCCGATTAAGCTAAAGCATCCAAACTTAAAAAGGTTCATTAATAACTTTTACAGCGGACCCAAAGCAGCTATTTCGCGACATTTTATTAATCTTAAAAGGAAACTCGGCTGTGTGCTTCACTGAAGACTAGTTTATCGTTCATAAAATTTTGATTTTCAAGTGACAACCTTTGCTTCAGATGGCACTCTAAATACTACGAGGCAATGAGAGAACAGCCCCCAATCCCCATTATCGTTTCACCTTGACTGATTTCGCGTCCCTCCCGCGAGACCTTCACGCCCTCCAAGTCCCTTCCCTCCCTATCAAACCGCACAAGTGCAAGAGGTACATAAAAAAGGCAGCTCTTCCCCAAGTTCGAATCGGGTCCTCGGGCAAAGAGGCACTTTCCTAAGATTAAAAAGCACTCGAAACAGTTGACAGATATACAGAGGGGAACTGCTGAATACCGAGCTTAGTTGTGGCTGAATAATTTTTTTTAATACACAAGTATACAAGGGGTTCTTTTTAAAGGACATTTTTGTATGGAAAAAAAATTCCTGCGAACTGAACAGACTCGGTCAAAATTGTTTGCATTGTTTTTCAATTATTAACTCAAAATAACTAAAACAATTCAACTCTAAAACGATTCAATGAGAAGTAGAGTTCTTACTGAAAATCCGATTTACCTTAATCAGAAAGACTGCCTTTCTTGCCTGCGTTAAAATAATTTGTTTTACAATCAAAACTGTGAAACTGCTAGGCAATTAAACTTCATAACGGTGCGTGAGTAAGTGAATATTAATTAACGTCGCCCTATTCATGTACACGAGGGCTTTTGGCGAAGGACTTCGTAATTTTGAACAATGGTCAAGTGACGAGGTCGAAACCCGAGCTGGTTCAAGAAGCTCGATGAAGCCAATTTCCACACCACGCGAACGGGAAGACGTTTGAGCTTAGATTTAACGTGCATCTGCCCCTACACGACAGGTCTTCAGCGGTCCTAGTGCTTGAACTCATTACACCTTACCTTGACCACTAGGCTAACACGGCTTGCATAACAGGGCATTGGAGCCACACAATTTGTTCTTTGACACCGAGATCGTGATTTCGAGCTACAACTCTTATTAGAAGAGACTCGCAAGTTAACAATAAATTCTGATCGAGATGCAACAGACCTAGTAATTTTGAAGTTAGGTTAAATGATTAAGACTACACCTGAGCCCCCTCTCCTAATCACCACGCCAACAGGAAGAGACGGAAGGACAAATTAACACAGACTTCCACGGCACCAGGACTCGAACCTGCAACACGCGGACCCGAGTTTGTGACCACAATTGCTTAGCGGTTACGGTCACGATCTCATTCTCCGAGACTTCACAATCGGCGAAAGAGCTTAGTGGTCCAATTAAAACTTGTATAGTGTGGCCGAGACTTTTGTTGCTAAGATCAATCTCGAACCCACGATCTATCAAGCTACAGCTGTTCCTTGCATCAATGTGCGTTGATTTAACTTTGAGTACGATTCATTTTCTTTACATCTTATTACAGCGAGCGAAAAATGAACCTTGTTAAAACTAAATTTTTCTGCCAATAGTTGTGGAAATTTCATACCAAAATATCAGTATAGCCATCGATCACACACAATAAATTCTTATTTATCATGGAGATATACCCCTCGCTGCTTCCGTCTACGCTTTCATTATGTCCACCCCCTCTCCATAAAAGGCACTTGAGAGATCCTTTTCCAACTTATATACTGTCAAACATTTCATAGTTTTAAAATTAATAAAAACCACACGCTAAAGAAAAAAAATATCGTTAACTATAATCAAAATTTCAAAACTATTAGTCTCATTTGAAACTGCTATTTTCAAAACGTTTCGGCACATTTAATCGTTTTAAACAATAGATTCGCATTTGAAAGTGTGACATGAACATTAAAATTTAATACACTTCAGTAGCATCTGGACATTCTTTCCGAATCCGACAATTCAAAGTTTTCCCACGTGTTTCAAACAACTACATACTAACTGCTTATTAATTGCATGCGATCGCTAATAAAGAGTTTCAGATCCTCATTTAGCGAATCGCTAAACTTCCTTTTTCTATTATCTTGCGACACCACAAGATGCATTCAAACTGTCGCTTTAACTTGTAAATTTGCTTGCGGTGCATGTACTTTCCATATGCCCATCACACTAGAAGGCTTAAGATTAAAGATAAAAAACCGGATTTCTTTGTGTTATTCTCAAGCCATAAGAACATAAAGTGCATCACATATGACGCGATAAAAAGGAAATGGGCCATCATCAAGTGATCAGCCATTCAGGTACATGGACAACAAAGTGTTAAAAAGGTTGAGGACCTTATGATTTTCTACAACAAAACAAAGTACGAGAATAAAAACCCATTTTGTAATGGTCAAAAAGTCGAATCGTTTTGACGTTAACACTTTTACACAAGCAGATTTACGATATTAGGTTTTTACTTAAACTAAATAGCAGATGTGTACATAAAATTTGATGATATTTCCATTCAGGTAATTTTATTATCAGAATCCTGCTCCGAGGCGAGTTTAAATTTTTAAAAATGATCAACTATTATCGACTGCATCGTTTAAGATTGAATTAATTTTCCCAGTCTACTAAAGTTTCCACTAATGTATGATTTCCTTCAAAGTATTTTCACGTGGATAAATATACCAATAACGGCTGCAATTGCAAATTCTATGAATTATTTCGAATAAATGTCATGATTCTACTGCAAAATATCATTTTAGTTTCATCGTTATTCTTGGTAGTTCGATTAAGGCTATCTTCGGCTAATGTTAAAGAATATGAGCCGAATTCGGAATATTTTTTTCAGATATAAAAGTATTCAAACATTATATTCTGGCTACACTATCATGTAGAGAACCGCTTATTTTATCATACTACTCATTTTTATCCGAGTTGACACTTTTTTTTAAATTGGTTTTGCATTTTTTGCCCTATACCGTAATGCTAAATAAGCAATCCCTTCACATGTTAAAAGGAAAAATTATTTATGGAATATTGAAATTTTAGACACTATTATATACAAATGCATGAGTTACAATGTCACATTTTTATAAAACTTGAGGCATTTTTTCTGTCTGAAAATGTGCTCCGCGTCAAGTTCACGCTCTCGTACATATGGCGAAAACAGCCTCAACATGAGTAATTTGCCTATTTTGATCTAAAATTGTGATAATTTAAAGTTGAGATGATGGAGTAAAAGATGATAATCGGATGGATGTCGCAACTTCATGATATTCATCACATATAACTGTTCATTAAATATGTCAATAGGCTTAATAGATGTGATGTCATTCGTAAAATAAGTGCAATCACGAGTTTCCAGCCAATCAGTTTATGAACTTGACCGTTGCCAACTTTTGCATTTTGCAGAAACTTTCTTTTAAATATACATATTTGTCAACAACGCGCACGAGAAATAAAATGCACTCGATTTTAAAGTACTCGAATAATACAAGAATATTTTTAAATTTTGAAAAACTTGAGGAACCTTGATATTTGAACATTTTTAACCAACTATCAAATTTGTACTTTTATCTAAATTTTACAAGTAGAACAAGGACAATTCTGATGTTTTGAATTCAATGGAGAACACGTGATTGCGTTTATCATGTGATCAAGAAAAAGAAATCAACCCATTAAGAATATTTCATTTGATTTTTTAAAGGCTAATAATCAACACGAGTTACATTAATAAAAAGCAAAAACATCCGTTTTCCGGACATTTTTTCATAATAGGCAGATATCCTTCAGTAAAAAGCAGTTTTCCTTTAAAAAAATTTAGAATTAACAGCATCGGCTGACAAATTCTTTCGAAGCTACACATTTCAAGAGGAGAATTAATTTATGAAATCTGAAAAAGAGTTCACACATTAAAAGCCGCCACTTGAAAAACAAACAAGATAAACAGAATCGTGACGCCATGTGTTTTCATCCCCTCATTTAATATTCTTGCATGACTCAAACCAAGATGAAAAGCAACCACCGCGACGCCGTATAACAAGTATATGGAACAAAAAAAATATTCTAAACTTGTCACTTATGTTTAGCTGCATCAATTATACGCATGGGATTGGCTCCACAACTCATGATTACGCAATTCCAGGAATCTAGCTTCTCATGATTACCATATACGCTTCTGTGCAATGCAATTTGAAGAATCCCTAATGTAAAAAGGAATCTGATAAATTGTTTCGGAAGAATAGACAGGTCTAAAGGAATTTACACTAGTTTGAATAACAAAGGGAAACGGGGACTTCAAAAAATTTTACCTTGACCCTGTTTCTTATTCAAATGAGTAAACATTTAGCTTCCATTTCTTTCAGCAGCTGACTAAACCAGCTGTTCTTGTATCAACATCCGCATTTTATGGTAGCCAACGAAAACTTCCCCGAAACGGTATTTTAATCCATCTTTAAAATTTCACATACTATTCCTCAATAAAAAATAAAGTACAAAGCTTTAAACTTCAAGAAGAATGTCCAAGACTCTATAGCAAGAATAGACAATTTCTGAGAATTCTCGGGGGAAAAAAACACCTTAACCTTTTTGCCAACCATACAGTTACTTACAACAATGGAACAAAAAGTTGGAAGGCAGGGAATGGGGAGAATAGTCTTTTTTGACCCTGAAAAGCTCGATGACTCAACATTGAAACAAGAAAAAAACCAGATCAAGGGTGAAAAAGACTGCAGCAGCGCCGGTGGTGGAAAAAGCAGACAATAGCAGTCGAGAACTGGTCGAGCGTAGAAGATCGCTGGGTCTAAGAAAGGCATGCAACTTTCTCCCACAGCAGTCTCAGTATTTACCCTCCGAAATGTTGCCTGTAGGTCAATAAACTCAGGGACAACTATTGAATGCCAGTTGGTTCCAGTAGGAGGAAACTGAAGATACCGCCGATTGGAGAGTACATTAGTTTTTGAATAACAATGAATAATCTGAGCCTTCATACGTATCTCTGGTGTGATCAATGAAGTATCGGCTTCGAAGAGAAAAGATTCTTACAGTTGAAACAATGATAAAAACTAGGGAATACACATGACTCAGCGCACTATTTATAAAAAGATAAAATTGATGTAACTGGCAACGCTGGTACAGTTTAAAATTGTAGATAAAAATTACAAGATACTGCACACAATTTAATCAGCAAAAGATTTTAGTGATATATTTGTAGATTCCATGCATAATCTTCGAATCACGCCAAGATAAAAAGAAATTACGCAAACTTCATTCGAATCAAGATCAGGTTAAGGTTAACGGCAAAAATATAACTCACTCGTCGAATTTCACATTCATCTCTTTAAAATCGAATCAAATCGAGTGTAGATTAACACCGCACTGAATCTATACTAGAATTATTTTAAGCACTTCGCAATTTTGAACGGTAAGTGATGAGAGTGGGGTGTGTATCCCTCTCTCCAAACTTCCACGACAGCGAGAGGACCGAGTCTCGACAGATTTAACTAGCATCGGCCCATCTACAGGTTGGTTTACTGAGGTATCAGGGTTCAAAATATGTCGACTCTAAAGCACCAGCCAAGAGTTCGCGAATATGACCACTAGGTTACCGCTGCCATTGAAATTAAATCCAAATGCACATAATTCTTCATGATCTTCAGAGAGTTTTAAATCAGATTCAATAACTAATGTACAATAACCTTGCCAGTAGGGCGAAAAATATTCATTAAAGAAAATATTGATTCATCCCCATCCTTCGAAAAAACAGACAAAAAAACCCTACTTTCAAATTCATTTTTTGCATTTTTCTAAAACAGAAAAAAACTGGGGCTTTGAGTAATCATTTACATGAGAAATTTATTGCCATAACATACTATGCCAATTTACAAAATAAAATTCAATACAATATGATAGAATGTAGGAAGGAAACGGAATTTTCTCCCAAGTTCAACTCCAGACTCATGAAAATTTCTGTGAAAGAAATGACCGATTTCCAACAATATATCGAGAGAAAAAAAAATGTCGTATGCGAAGTATTTTAAAATTCGATTATTTCTATCATCTTAAAACACAATTAAGATATTCATTCAGTTAATATCCAGGAAAGACTCATGACTTTAAAACCCATCTCCGCATTACAAGTGCATCTAAATACCAGAATTGCGATCAAATTCGACAAGAAATTCGATACACAGTGAACGTTTTTCAGCAGTATGCAAACAAAGTTAATCTTGGGGATTCTGTTTTGAATTTGAAAATAATCAATTTACTCACTCGTATTTGCTGTATAAAAATACCAAATAGAAAATACAGATCTGCTCAAGCGAGCTTTGCATGAACCACTAAAAATGTCGACAGTTTAATCGTATTAACGCAGCGATTCTCAACCTTTTCGTTGCGGTATACTTTTAACAATTTTAAAATTGGCAACACACTAACAATAAGTTTAGAATTTTACTTATCTGTAATATACTTCCATCTACCCACGAAAGAAGTTAAATATTTCACTAATACCTTTTGTTTATTTCTATAAAACGACCGAATGATACTCTGAGAAAAATCCGGAACCGTATCACTAATAATTTTAAAAAAAGAACACTGTAAAAACGAGTAAATTTTTACAGAAATTTTACATAAAAATCTTCAAAAGAATGCCGTTCATATTTAAAAGTTTTCAACTTCCATTTTTTATACTCTAGATCAGTGTTCCGCAACCCCCCGGTCCGCGGATCAAATACTACCGGTCCGCACAAGAAACATTAAATTATTTCTCTTTTATTTATTGTGGTATATTTTTCTTAGGTTTGAGCTACTTTATGAAAATCACTTAATATTCCTTGTTAAATAACTTAACATTCATTTTTTAGTGTAGCTATATTTTATTCAGAAGTCACGATTAAATACAAAATTAAAAAATAAAAACAGTATAAAATATAAACAATCAACATCCTCCCCCTCAGCAGGCCGCGGTAAAATTAACAAACTTTGACTGGTCCGAGGCGATAAAAAGGTTGCGGAGCACTGCTCTAGATCAGTGATCTCCAACCCCTAGTCCGTGGACCGGTACCGGTCCGTGTATCAAACAATACCACAAAACTAGAAATACTAAATTATTTTTTATTTTATTTACTGTGGTATATTTTTCATGGGTTTGGGCTAATTTTTATGAAAATCACTTTATATTCATTTTTCACTGTAGTTATTCTGAAGGCACGTTTAAATACAATTAAAAAAGTTATTAAATCAAAACAATCTAATACAAACATCAACGCCCTCAGCGGTTCGCGGTAAAATTATCAAACATTGACCGGTCCGCGGTGATAAAAAGATTGCGAAGGACTGCTCTAGATGTCTTACATTTAAGAAAGTCGGGAGATAACGATGGAAAGCATTGTAGACGTTCCAACAGCAAATTGCTGAACCGCCTAGGATGAGTCACCTTGGTAAACACAAAATAAATTATTCGCACGACAGCAGAAGTTAGAAACAGTATTCCACCGATGGTACTCGTTTATTTGCATCCGCCTATTTGATCTACTTTCGAATGTTAGTTTAGCAAATGGAGACTTTTCCCTAATCAAATATTTATGATATAATGAATTGTTATATTCCATAAGATGATTCCTTTAACAGTCTGTCGAAAATAAAAATTTGTAGAGCAAGTTTTAATTCGTGGAAATTAATATTTTGTTAATTCATAGATCTTTTATTTTACTTAATCTACTCCACAATAGGTTTTCCAGCGATTCAGAACGATTTGAACATTATACAAGATTTAAAATGCAAAGTTAAATAAAAACTGTCTTTGTTCCATCCAAATTTTCCTGGCATTCCTCACAACTGCCATAAATGAATGCTCCCCAGTCTTTTTATGGCTGTGGACCGGTCAACGTTTGATAATTTTACCGCGGCCCGCTGAGGGTGGGACACGTTGATTGTTTATGTTTTAGATTGTTTTGATTCAACAACTTTAATTTGGTTACATTTAATTATGCCTTCAGAATAAAATAGTTACACCAAAAATGAATAAAAGTGATTTCCGTGGAAACTTGCGCAAATCCGAGAGAAATGCACCACTTTAAATAAAATGGCAATGGTTTAATATTCTTTAGGCGGCCCGGCACCATTTGATCCACGGACCCGTAGTTGCGGATCATTGCCATAAATGACTGAATCTACTGAAGTTCAGTCGCACGCTTTATTGGATTTAGCATTCTCCACTGAAAAATCCTTAATTCGTATTTCAATTACAGGTGTTTAACGACTTATGCATATTACACTTCGTTAATCAAAACTTGAGATTTTATTTCGAAAAAACTCTGTACATTTCGAACATTATGGACACCTGACGGTGCGTTCCCGATTGTTGAAGTCGTGCGCTTAGATTTACTGAATCAAGTACATTACGCAGCTCTTTAATGTAAATAGTACATTTTACAATAGGTAAAACAATACTATAGCTCTGATTGGGATTCATCGGTGTAAAATGAACAAAGCGCTATCGCGTCACTTGGTACTTATTGACATAAAATAAAACAAGCGCTGAGCGAGTGAAAATTAATGTGGCACTATTCAGCTACACAAGTGCTTTTGGCGACGGACCTCGTCATTTTGAACCATGGTCAAGTGACGTGAACGACACATGAGCTGGCACCCCCTCCCCTAACTACCACACCAACGGGAGGACGTTTGAGCTCCCACCAGATTTAATGCGCATCGCTCCCCTACACGGCGGGTCTTAGTGATATTGGGTTCGAACTCGTGGCATGTCAGCCACGATCCGATACCTTGACCACTGGGCTACCGCAGCCACATAAAACAAGTGCTATCGCGCAGCTTGGGTCCTTTCGTACCCATTCTGAGAAAGCGTGGTTGCGATATTTGCAATTCTTCGACAGTGTTTTTTCATTCCCCCCCCCCCCGGGACTCAAACCGTTAAGCTACACCGACACTACATATATAAAACCTTTTATATTGGAATATTTCTCAAAACCTAAATAGAGTAACGAAGGTTTTCCCCCCTTCAAGAATAAAAATTAAGACAAATGTTTTTAAGCTTCATTAAAATCTATGTCCTAAACAAAAATAGCATTAAAATAAAAAGTTCAGAATATATAAATAACCTAAAATAAGAATTCATTAAGAAAACCTAACAATAAAAACTTCATTCAAAAGGATACATTCTAATCAAACCATTTTTAGTTCCAATAGCAATCAGCTGCATTTTTGGATCCCATGCCAATGCACTGGGTCTGTGGGGAAATCCATGAGTTGTAGTCTGAAAATAATTGTACAGAGATTAAATAAAATCTTGATAACTAATTTAACACAAAGAAATACAATTTTAAATAACTTAAAATCTGAAAGAAAATGCAAACATTCGTAGTATTAACTAGCTACAAGAGTGAATCATTAGATTAGTGATTTATATTTCTCTTTAAGAGATCCGATACTAATGAAACAAAATTTAAAACTTAGAAGGCGATTTTGCCCTTTTTACAACACCCTGCTTCTACATTGAAACCTGGATGAAAGCGATAATAGATATGCATTTGATTCTATTTGTACTAACGTTGCACTCGAAACACCACAAGGACCCTCGATACGTAATTTTGAGTCTCAGTCAAATGATGAAGACAAGACCCGAGCTGGCTACCCACTTTAACTTCGACAACACGCCAACGTAAGGTCTTTGAACCAAGACGGATGTAGCCTCTATACAGCGGGTTTTTAGTGACATTAGGGATTCGAACCCACGACTCGGCAACGAGTTCATCACAAAGACTACTCTACTACTGCGGCCAGCTCAAAAGTCATTTTGAAGGTAGGGATACAAGGTTAAAAAACCCGAGGTACCCGATTAAAAATTTATGTACTCTAATTGACCTTTTTGTACATAATATTGCAAATTATAGCTATTGATTTGGTTTTAGGAAGCCCACGAATATCTGTTCCCTTTGAGAAGCAAAAAAGACGCGATAAAACAAGGCAGGTAACAAAACTGATTTTTTGGTTGTCTGATAATTACGACTGAATCTTGGATCTATGGATAAGATCCAGAAGTACAGCGTTTTACTTCTCTCCAAGAAGGCTACGGTGCAAAAATCTGCAAATCATGTTGCTATTATTGGGAATTGTCATCGAGTCATGTCAACGGATTACCTGAACGAGTCGGACCACCCCTAATTTGCTGAACAAATTGAGTGATGCTCCGATTAAGAAATGGCGCGATAGTATCACTAAAAGAGTAGGTCTTCTCATCGAAGTTGTACCTGTTCACTCATTTCAAGGCGCTTTTAAGGAATTAAGGGACAGATTTGAAATTTCGCACATCCACTATTTTCTAGATCTCGCACCCTCGCCTTGGAATTTTATTACAATGACTCGTAATTATTGCAGGTTTGGAGATTCGTTGACAAATGTCATTCAAGATGTGAAACAATGGTTTTTGACGCAATCTGCAGATTTCTACAATGGCTTTCGAAGGATCATAAAGCAATTAATCACCATCCAGAGTTGAAAATTCCTCCAAGTCTTAAAAATTAAAAATGTTCTAGTTAGATTGGGAATATATTAGTAATATAAAACTAATATACTTTCTTCCATACACCTGTGTGTGTGTGAATAACTTTAACACAATTAATAAACAGTGTTGGATCGAGACCCACGAAATTCATCGCGGTAAAGGGCTAAATGCACGCCTGTCGTTATCCGCAGCCTTAAGCACCATAAAGGCGACGGTGCGATTTGGATCGATTCCACACAAATTTTTAAAGGGAATAAATACCCTGGGGATGGTCAGGGACCTCTTACCTCTCACACGACTTACGGCTCGACGGCTTTTTAGAGTACCCCCTGCCGCAAACGAAATATACATTCACAAACACCCATGCCTTATCCGGCAGTCCCCAACAATCAACGCCGCTAATAACTGTACCCGCAGGAAACATCAATAAAATACTAAACATGGGCATAAGATACTAAAGAGGTTTGATTAGTTGGGCTATGAGGCAAATCAAATTAACTGTTAAATAACTTCAATACTTGCATTACACGACACTAGAAATGCTACACCAAGGAGTAGCCAGAAAATTATGAAGCTTTCAAGGTAGACGCAAATCGCCAAACAAAAAAGTGACGTTGATTTTATTAACGTCACTCTTTGAAGATGCACGAAGTGTAAAACGCACTGCGGCACATGTTCAGTAGGATATACGAGTTTATCAACTTTGTACTAAAGCAACACGAGGGCTATTGACGACGGGTCTCGCAATCTTCAACCGCAATCAAATTACGAAGACGACACCAGAGTTGAATCTCAACTTTTACGCCATACCAACGTAAGGGCCGAGTCACGCGAGATTTAACGCGCATCAGTCCTTTTACATGACAGGTCTTCAGGACTCTAAACCATGACTTGACAATGCTAGCCACGAGTTCGTGACCATGACAAAATGTGCCCAGGCAAGCTGTATTATATAAAGATACCCATATTAGATGTTAAGAGAAAGAAATTTACAACAGTTCAAAGGGCATGTGTTAAACTCCAAATAGTCTAACACATTCAGTACCAAATAGGCAATTATTCTACTTCTTTCAAAGTCAAACTTATCTGCTTTTATAGCTCCCACTTAACACTATACAGTAAAAATATGTTGATTAATACTATAAGATTTCAAAAAAGGCCAGAAAAGGAGAAAAAGTTGATTATAGTGCAGAAAGTAAATTTTTCATATTTGCCAATATAAAATATATTAGCTAAGCATAACCAAATTTAAATTTAGATTTGGTTATTTAATATTCAAGTTGACAGCCTTTAAAAATATTTATACACATTACAAAAACTTAGTTTAATATTGGCCCCTTTACAAAAATACTAATTAGAATTACAATTTGTATCACTCTAGAGACTTTGAACTTTATTTAAAAATCCAACTACTTGCATAGCTTTCTAAATAACCAACTGTACGAGAGAGTTCCAAATGCAACTTTCATAAATAAAATCAAAGTAACAACCTTTACCTTAAAATTTATATACATGGCATTTTTCTCCCATTATTAATCAAATTTTCACTACACTTAATCAAGATTTCTTATACTATGAACAAACCTTTTTGCGAACACAATATCCTCTCCTTTTCAGAAATATAATTTAAAATTTACACACATTTTCATTTATTATACTAATTTTAATACAGTCTGAACTATTTTTTAAAACTTGGTTTCAAGGCCTCAAGCACAAGTTGCAAATGTCTTCATACATAATACATGAAAAAGTTAACTGGCTAAATTAATGGCTAACTATAAGATTAAAGACAAGGAGGCTATACTATGACAAATTATATTTTTACTCCTTGTATTCAAACTTCAAAACAAATGTTAATTGGTCATTCAATTACATGACTGTAAGGTAATAATTAATTTTGATTTATGATCAACTTGGAGGATACTTCATTCTTAATTTCCATACTGTGATACGAGAAAATTACGCCAAGTTTCAGTTAATTTTTTTTATTCTAATCCTTAGTACTTGGAATACATTTCATATAAGCATGTACAATAACAATTTCTCTTCTAAAAATATAGAATTATATCCAAGTTTAGAAACTTCTATGTTAACATGACATTCTAGTAAACTTTATACTACCCTATTGAATTTATAATTTTATAAATCAATTTCTCACAATAAAATTAAATTTACACACACATACAAAAAAATATTTTAACAAAAAAGAAATTTCAAATATTACAAAATTGTACACTACACTATGGCACAGGTGGGTGGGTGAGTAGCTAACGTCGTACTGTTAGCTACACGAGGGCTTTAGGCGACGGATCATACAATTTTGAACCATGGTCAAGTGACATGGACGACACCTGAGCTGGCACCCCTCCTCCTAACTACCACACCACACCAGCGGGAGATAGCACAGGTGGGAAACTGCAGGACTTGATGGATTGAGTCTTAATTTGCTGGATTCAAGATTTTTATAGTTAAGTTCTTACTTTAATTCAACTTTTAAGACTAACTCAATATACTTCCAATTTATTTAATTAGAGTAAAATTCCGAGGCTTAAAAAACTCAAACATTTAAAGAGTAATTTTTATTAAACATTGGGAATTATTTGTTTACCAGTACTTCTCAAAATTTAGTTTCAAGTTTAACAATTATTTTTTGACATTACAATGAAAAACTATAGTATATTTAATGAAGAAAAAGCCAATTTCGAAACTAGTATCGTAATTCAAGTTTGTCTTTTCTTTTGCACTGATATCCTTTCCAACCTAGAATAAATTCTACTATATATTACACAAGAACAGATTGTTTTACATATAACAGCCCTAATTATTCTGAATTATTCTATGTAAGATATATATCTAATAGAATTTGAAACTTATTTCATTGCATAATGGATTTAGTGAAAATCAAGAGAGAGGGAGAGACATGTATAATTTGAACATTACAATATAGTTTCAGAAAAATACACTTAAAATAAACTTCAATGCAATTACTATATGTATAATCAATAGTAAAAAAATTTCAATTCAGTTAAGAGATTTTTTAAAAACCTTGGATATTAAGGTTCAAATCAAGTCATTTTGGATTAATAAATGTTAAATTAACCCAATGGAATTACATGCTCAAATCTAGACATTTGAATACAATAAAGTATAGTCAGAAGAGTAAAATTTCCAAAATTTCTTGATAACAAAATATGTGAATCTTCAGAATAAAAAATTTAAGTCTAAAGATGAATTTGAGAGAAAGAAATTCATTTATTAGTTCAATACATTATAACAATTGTAACATTCCAGATTAAAGAAATTCACAAAGCTAACATGTTAATTCAAAGTAAATGATAAAGTTTCTTTAATGTATATATATTGGGACATGATCTTATGTGTTAGAATTTAATACAAAATATTTCCTTTCCGTAATTTTTACAATAAAAATTATAAAAGGATCTTTTATAATTAAAGAAAGGGTTACACACATAAGGTAAATAACCTTTATACACTAGAGCCTTAATAAATGTTGCTAATGCCACTTGTCCAATGGTGTCCAATTAAGGTTCACGAAATTCATTGCAGAAAAGGGCTAGTTTGTTACACCTGTAATCATAGCTTTGCGCACCATGCAGGTGACAGTGCGATTTTGCTTGGTTCCATCTCAATTCAAAAAGAACACCCTGAGGGTGGTCAGGGCTTCCCACCTCTTTTACTTCCACCAACCTCACACGAGGTCTTGCGGCTCGATGGCTATTTAGAGTAAACCCCCAGTCGTAAAGAAACTATTCATTTACAAATATCTATGCCTTCTTCGGAATTATAACCCTGGCCCTACAGCACAGCAGTCAATGCCACTTACTATATTGGATGGGTGGTAATCTGTAACTAATAGAATTTTAACATTTTCAACATCTTTTATAACTTGTTCTTTCAGTATTATGACAGTATAAATATTAAAAATACGATATTAAATTTCAATATTACCAAAATAAAAATTGATATTTTAAAACAAATCCATATAACTAGCTTGAAATTTATTAACAAGACTTTAGATCAGTCATTTGATAAAGATTTGTTTAATAAGTTAATTCATCAAATCAGTTCCAAGAGCGAGTATAAAGAGAATTACTTTAAGGAATTTAAGTAGAGTAGAATGCTGTTTATCCAAATCAATTGGGACCGGACACCGTTCGGATACGTGATTATTCAGATAACCGAATGTGATCCATGCAATATATGAAACCGGACACTATACAAATATTGAATATCATCCCATGTGGGAAAAGTGCTTAAAGAAAAAGCAAAAGAGATGCAAAATGTCACAATTTTACCTTTATTGTGGAAAATAATCACTTTTTCACTGTACCATTGTACACCTTCATTTTTTCGTTGCAAGGTCTCCGATTCTCTTGAGCAGCAGTTGAGTCAGACATCCAATTGTTCGTATCACTCCATAGCCGTCTCTAACGCAGAAAATGCGTCAGCATTTGATGGACCCTTGCTACTTTCGTTGCTGTTGTCCTCGTCTTCACCCATTTCATTGTCAACAGGGTCGGATTCTTCTTGCACAGAAGTCACAATCTCGTCATTTAACACTTGAAATTCACAGTCTTCTGTATCACATGCCATCCAGGTTTCTACATCTTTACCGCATTCTTGAAAACGGACATAGTCTAATTTCCTCCCTATGGTTTTGATTGAAGTCCTTTTCACCTTCTAAATCTGGCCACAGCTTATTTCATGCCTTTTTCAGGCTCTGTCTTTCGAGCGAGTCTCGCGCTTCGGCTAACATGTGGCAAGCGTCCTTCATATTGAGCTTTTCAGCAAAAGCAGCAACACTTTCTTTGTCGTTTTCTGCCAAAGTAATCTCTGTAAAACTTGTTTCCTATAAATTCTCTTGAGCTTTTCAACACCTTAGTCCATTGGTTGCACCAGCACAGTGATGTTTGGTAGAAGATGCATCATGCTGAAATAGTCATCAATTGCATTGAGAATTTCGACAGATGGGTGACAGGGAGCATCATCGAGAATTAGTAAAACTTTGCCCGTTTTCCCTTCCCATTCACGAAGTTTCTTGATGTTAGGAATGAAGTCTTTAGAGTAGCATTTAGAAAAAAAGGGCAGAGTTAATCCACATACTTTTTTGCACCTTGTAAAGAGTAGGAAGCATGAAACATTTTTGAAGCAGCGACGCTTCTTACATTTGCCAATCACAAGCAATGGCAAAGAATGTATATCACTAGCATTCAAACAAACCATGACTAACATTCCTTGTTGACTTTAAAACCTGGTGCTGTGGACTCTCGTTTTGAAGCCAATGGCTTTCTCAGCAGAGCCTTCCAATTTACTCCAGTCTCGTCTACGTTGTAAACATCGTCTCTGAAGTAACCTTCCACACTCTGCAAAAATGTTTCCTTAAACTTGTGGGCAAAATTCTTATTGCTAGACAATGATTCACCTTCAATCTGCAGTTCCCGTATCCCATGTTGCGTGCGATTTAGAGTTCTTTAACCAACCAATGCTAGCTTTGAAATCAGCCAAACCACCTAATTTCTCATTAAGTTCCAGAGATTTTTCGCATAACAGAGGGCCTGATATTGGGTCCCCCCTTTGCTCCTTTGTGAAAACCACTAGTAGAGTGCACAATCAAGAACATCGTTTGCTTCCCTCATGGTTTTCCTTTTCTTCAAGCCATCTTCTGAGTTAAGTTTTGATACAAAATTTAAAATGGTTTCTCTGGTTTTTTTTTATCTCAGAAATTGTCGACTTTCTTACATTATAAAACTGTGCTAGAGACTCCACTTTCTCCCTTTGCGAGACTGTTCAATATTTCAAGCTTTGTCTATGTCCAAGATGTTGTGCTTCCGTTTTGAATTTGAAGCCATAAAAGTTCACAACTCAACAAAAGAGCATGTATACATCCCTTCACTTTGAAGCAAATTGATCTAATATTCTGCGTAAATGTTTACCAAATTATACAACTGAAATTCCCCAAATATCCCTGACCTTGAGTTTTCCTGTCACTTATGGACTCATGCGAAATAACTGTTAAGCACTGCACTGTTCGAATACGTATTCATATACAGTTGAAGCAAAACTTTCCTTTGTTTTGTCTAGGCTGGCACAAGTGCCCATTATTAATTTATTTCTTTGATCAGTGTAATCACTATTTTATTTCAAAATAAAACTACATTTTGAAGTGAGATGTTGATATTATTGATTTTTCACAGTACGTGTAGTTGAAAAAAAGAAAAACTGGTTCAGATATTTGACGTTCGGATAAACGACATTCTACACTAAGTTTTCAATCAAAGCAGCTAAACACTAAAATTCAATACAAAGTCTTTCACACTTAAAATTTACAATTTAAAAAATCTGTATTTTAATAAATGATCTTGTGTATTTATAATTTAATTCAAACAAGATCCTGCTAACAAGATCAAGACTATTAATGATCCAAGAGCAAAGAGGAAAAGTATGCAACTAAATCATACGATACTTATTTAAAATTCATAAGAGTTCATCCAAAATACCCTAAAATATTCCGTTTAAAAAATGCCATTTCTAATTAGTGATGCATACACAAGTTAACTTTAAATAGTTCTTTTGAAGCTTGTAAAAGGACAAGGTAATTTTAAAAGGTTTCATACTATTTTATTAGTTAGTGGATTAGATTTTAAAAGCTAAAAATAACAATTTCCTAGTATAATTTTTGCTTGTACATGATGGAAAAATTTGAATATTCTATAATCAGTGATTAATATTAAATAAAATGACACAAGATATCAAGAATGGACAAACTAATTTATAATCCTTTCTCCCCTCCCCTTTTAGATTAAATATGTTACACTAGTATTTATAAAAAAAAATGCTGTTTAATGCTTTTCATGTCAGAGCTAGTGAATAAAATAATCTTAAATATGAAACTAAAGTCGCACATTTTAAACTAAAAATACATTTATACAGCACGAACTATACCTGGCTATGCATTACAATGGTTCAGACTGGTTAAAAAGGGAAAAAAACATGTCTAATATGCTTCATTTCACAATTTGTTTTCTCCCTGTTCTTTTGCCTGTATAAATAGAGATCTACTTGGCTGACTAAAACACGCAACCCAACTGCACATATGAGAAGCAATCCATGCCTAAATCTTAATTACAACATTCTAAAGATTGCCCCCCCCCCCCCAAGCTTTGTTGATTTTGATTACAAATACTAGTTGAATCAAGAATTTCAATCTCTTAAATTAAAATGGCATATCAGTAAGAAATATAAGAATATGGAAGGAAGAAAAGAGATAAGAACATTTCTTTTGAAAGGTCTAATCAAGATTGATGACATTGTTCAAGTTTTACTGTGAACCACAGGGAGTTCTAATGTGTTATGGTTAGTTCATCTCTTACAAACATGACTGGCATTCCAATTTTCGACTGTAGCATATGTGGTAGTACCCCTACCAAATACAACTAATTCAATGATTTTGTTTGATAATTAACTACTTCATCTGCTACCATAACAGTATCTATGGACTTGAATGAAGCTGTTTCTTTTTTTTTAATGTCTTTATACTCTTGGCTACAAGAATAACTCAGTCAATCATGATTCTTATAAATTTGTTAGAATATTAGAAATAGTTTTTTAAAATTTAAAGACTCAAAAATATAATCAGAAAAATTTTAATGGAATAGAATTGGGAATCGTATATAGAACAAGTCGAACATTAAAATTGAATCGAACTAATATAGCTTTTGCTGATCTTACATCTAACAGACTGAACTGTTTATTAAAAGGTATGCTTTTACTTATTCCAGATGCGACATCTATATAAAACCTCATATGTTTATTTGAATACAATATCAAAATTGCAAAGCAATCTTAACAAGAAAAATTATATTTTGTTTAAATTCTAGGACATTCAGATTCGTAGGTAACTGTACTAGATAAAGATTATAGTACAATTGTAATTTATAAGAAAAAATTAGTAAATAATTTTAAATTTTAAAAGTTACTGTTCCTTAATGACTAGAATGTTTTCTGGATACTTAAATTACAAACACAAGACCATGCTTTTATATTTTTTTATCCAGTGTGAATTTATTAACAATACATTACCAGTATTATATTAAACATTTAATATAAAATTAAAGTTACAGATTTCTCTGAACATACTATACACTCTATCGTGCTATGATTATGTAAGAGTCGGTCTAGAACAATTCCAGTGAAAAAACTATCCACGTTAACTTATAAAAACTCAAGATTCATTAGATTCAAGAAAACTTAAAACAAAAAGACAGCAATTAAAAGACAACTTTCACTAATTGGCTGTTTACATTCAAAATTAAGAACTCCGATTTTAATAGAATCTTAGAAACAAATTAGTTTCAATTCAAACAAGGTTACAAGATTTTAGTACAGTTCAAAATGATTATGGAATAAAAATATATTTAGAGCAATGTGTGAATTAGTAGTAGCAGTAGAACTCTATACAAGAAAACTTAATTAAAAACAGGTAACTTAGATTATATATAACTTACCTTTGTAAAAGAAAATAATTCTTTATGTAATTTTAACCTTTCTGCACTTAAGTGATGACCTTTACCTCTCATAAACTTCAACATTTTCAGTGAATTAAAAGCCTGTAAAAAAATATTCCAAATTAATAAACTATGTAATAAAAATGGTAAATTGAAACTTCAAAGAAAAAAAAAATCAGTTTCATAGAAGAGTTAAGAATTTAAAATATAATAGGAAAACTAAAAGATGACAAGAAATATAAATTAAGACAAATGAAAGATTTTCATCTAGAAGCATTGTGTATAAACAGCGAATAATAATCATGAAATAACTTCTGGAATTTCCAAGCAAGCTTGAAAGTATATGTAAGGATTGTATTAAGAGTATATCAATTTATCATAAAATTGTTTTATTTAAAGAACTAGAATGTCAAATTACACTAAATACTGAAAATTACAGAATTTAAAATAATGCATTTTGTTAAAGAGTGTATTGCATCATTAACTTTATGCCACACATAAAGACTAGTTCTAGTTTAAGAGGCTGGTATCAATTTTTACTTTATAATATGAGGATATCATACCAAGTTCCTTACTAGATGCTTTATAAAAAGGTACTTGCATATTATAACATCAACCAATTTCGCTAAATTGGAAAATGTTTTGCCAATAGTAAGAAACTATACTTGTTATTGTTTAGAAATATACGTAATTATAGTATTTGGACATTATTTGACAAAATTGGTCAATGGTACAATAAGTAAATACCTTTTAAACAGTTACTGAAATCTAACATAAGAAATAAACATAATATGAATTTAGAACATAACATTCAGAACCAATATGAAACTTCTTTATATTTAGGAGCCAAATTAAAATTATAAATATGAATTAATCACCCAAGCCCAGATTCAAAAATTTGATTCAACCAACATAAAAACCAAATATTTAAATACATAATGAAGTAACAATTCTAGAACTTATTTAATATGAAAACACAATGCACTATACAAATATGAATCTAAAGACTATCTCTAAGAATTTAATAAAGTTCAATACGAATCCATTACAGCAACCAAAAAAAATTTTGTCAAAGCCACCATTTACATCAAATAAAACTATTTTTCTTAATCCTTTTTTGTGAATAAACCGAGTAATGTAATGCAGTGCTTCCCAACCTTTTCATTGCCACAGACCAGTTAAAGTTTGATAATTTTACTGTGGCCTACTGAAATGATAGATGTTGATTGTATATATTTTAGATTTTGTGCGATTTAACAGTATTAATTTTACCATTTAAATATGCCTTCAGAATCAAGTATAGTTATACTAAAAAATGAATATGAAGTAATTTAGTATTGAGATATAAAGGGCTTTAACATGGAATATCAAGTTATTTCTAAGAATAGCCATACAAAGACCAAGAGAAATAAACCATAGTAAATAAAATAGAAATCATGTTCCCTGGGCAGCCCGGTACTATTTGACCCACAGACCTGTTCTGGTTCGCAGCTACAGAGGTTGGGGACCATTGATTTAATGAATTGCACATTAGTACAGTGCCACAACGGGGAACATTTGAGCCTTCCTGTTAAGTTAGGTTTCAGACCCTCAAGTTAGATTTTAATTGGCAGCAGTCAGGCTTTGGGGCCCCTAGAACCCTGGCTCCCTGCAAAGTGGGGGTGTACGTTATGCCACCGATATGGTAGTTTCCAAGTGATGAAGCTGCCAATTTATTTCAAGTTAAAGGGACCATTTAAAGAAACCAAATGTACTAAGCAAAACTGGAAGACATTTATAACTTCAGTACTTATGTATTATAATATCTACTAATTTTCCCAAATTATAAGACATTGTCAACTCAAAATATATCGCCAAATGCTGTCATTGATATTTTTCGAACACTGACTAAACTGTTTCTATTGTAGATGGTGGCATTGGACAATGTCCGTTGATTGGTCAATAGCAAACTAGATAAGTACCATAATTTCAAGCTGCTTGTTTAAGACTAAATCTTTGTTTATTAATTTACGAGAACATTAAAGTTACTTTATAAATATACTTTGAAGTTATATTTTACTTTTTAAAATCATATAATCTTTGAAAAATAGCAGCAATTCTACTAACTTTTTCATTTTATTAGTATTTAATAAGAGCTAGTAAAGATTTTCAAGAATAAACTACGGTATGAAATATTCCTAATTTATAAAAGAAATATGGAGCAAGTATGTGGCAATTTTATATTAGCAGCACCACAACCAAATTTGCACCATGCAAATTGCACTTTCCACCAAAATCAGACTGGTTTTTCAATTAAAAGGTGCAAGTGAAAGTCTTATTCCAAGACACGATTCACATGGCCCAAGTTTGATTGAGGTGATAATATACAAGTACTGCCCATATATTTTTAAAATTTATAACCTTTAAAAATTTCTCAAGTGCCATTTATACTTATTGCATACTTTCCCTTTATATTCTTTTGATGAAATCAAGTTACGTGCTTTAAGTAAATGACAAGAGTTTTCCAATTTATATTTTAACACAAAATATTACAAATTTGTTGAATTGATTCTACAATCTAAAAATATAAGTCTGTAAATGCAAATAAAATGACAAGTGCTCTAAAAATTAAAACAAATTTTTAACGTCAGATAAGGTCAACTAAGCAAAGTTAAGATGCATAATTCAGTTATTTTAAAATTCTGAATGCAACTTTAACTTTAAGGAAATATCCTAAACAAATTTGTATTATAAAATCATACCAAAAATCCTAATACAGGACAAATATTGATTTTTTAATTCAAACAGTACAACTAGGTTTGTTCATACAATTAAATTATATAACAATAGCTTCAGTTATTCAAACCGAAGGAGAGGGTAATCAAAGTTAATTCTGCTCTAAAAATTTACATAAAGAATTTTTACAATTAGTTAACTGTTAACGTATTGAATATACACAAGACAGATCCGAAAATGTGATTTTAAATGCACCTTAATACAAATTATATTACACAATTTAAAGTTTTAAAACACATTAATTCTTCACAATATTAGAATTGCAAACAAATTTCAAAATTAAAAAGCTTTCATATAAAATAACTCTCAAAACTAAACATTTGTGTGTCTTAAGTTTATTTAAAGAAAGCTTCCACATTCCTGAATACTTCAACTATCAAAACAAACTAAACTTTATTACTTAAAATTTAAAAAGTCTAAGAAGCATGCAGTTATTCCCCAGCCTATGCCATAATTCCTATAACATCTAAATTTATAGTATGCAAATTACTCACATTAGCAATAAAAGGCTACACCACGATAGGAAGGACAGGTTAAATTATTCAATTTCAAAAAGAACAATGTTAACTCATTCCGCACAATCCTTTCTCTTATCTGCCACACTGATAATTCTTAGAAGTTACGAAATGGATAACTTTGGTTGATTTTAAATATTACACGTGCCTTCCCAATACCTTCATCGATGAAAAAAAAAAATCAAATTTCGAACTAGAAACTTCTCGTTACCAAAAATATTTAAAGGAACCTAATAGCACAGTCCGAAATTCTCGCTTCAAAAAGTTGTAACATTTACATTTCTTTTAAAAAATTTCTAACCAATAGTCATTTACCTTAATACACACAATGAATTTATAATACTCTTAAAATTTTAGTTACCAACGTTTATTAATAAACTGAGCGAATTAAGAATATACTCATTTGTCGCATTAAAATGGATAACTCATCCATCGTTATTTCACAACAACCGACTGGACATCACTTCATTCCACGGGAGTATAATGCATCCGAGCCTAAAACACTTCCAATTCAATCGCCAGAAAAATTCGAGATTACACAAATAGCAATTTTTACTTCACCCCTCAAAGAAATTATTGTGTATCGGTAACCCTGGCAACTGCCAGGTAAAAAATAATTAATACAAAACAATATTTCCGATAGCCATTTAACATTCTCCAAAACTTAAATTTAGTTTACAAAAGTTAATTATTGACTCAAAATTGCTTAAAATCCGATACAACCTCAGAAACATTCGACTGTCATTTAGTATTAGGCCTAGCCCAACACAGTGCATTCGCACTTCAAAGTAAATTCCAATACATGAAAGAATTGACAGCCGCTAACGCTAACAAAATAATATTATTGAAACTTACTGCCTTCGTTCAATGATGTTCACATATACTTCAAAACTATATTTAAATCCACAGTAGCAATATAAAATCCAACAATGGACACAACAATGAGTAGGATACACAACACTCAGTCAAAGCACTGCGAGAGCGATGAACAACGCAAGAAAGGCGTACGAAAGAGCCACGCCAATTCTATCCAATAGCGAACTATTTACAGCCCAAACACCTCTTCATTCAAAATGCCGGTTTTTCTGAAATGTTCTAGTAAATAGTTAAAAGTTATTTCCTAAGCTAAATTTTATGAGAAAAATAATAAAAATATACGAATTTTTTAAATATAACAAGTAGAAAATTAATGACAATGCTTTAATTGTAAAACTAAGTTTCTTGAGCGGAGGGATACATGCGTAGAAATTGCGCAGTGAACTTTTTAAGGAGTGGAAGTTTTATCAACAAATTGTGAATCTTATGTAAAAAAAAATTGACATTTTTGTGATGCAATGACACGTGACTTACCTTCCAGTACGTCGGGTATTTTAAACTCAGGTGCAATTGATCTTTTCTAATTTGAAACATTCACCGTAATTTCTTTTGATTACAGCTTTTTTTTTTTACCAGATTTCATATTCCGATTCTTTCCTGTCTAGATACATGTTTGGGATATGTTATTTTTTCCCTCTCTAAATAAAAGTATTAAGAATTTAAAAAAAAATTTTTTTTTTAAACTTTAGGAGAAAAAGCTCCTTTTGAGTTTTGCTAATTTAATTGTTGAGCACAAGAGGTGTTATTAATTATTCTTGCAGAGAAATATGATCCGAAAACGGTATATATTTTTCTCTGTACAAAAACTGCTCTATTACTTGTTACACTTTTCTTTTCAAAAAGAAAGATAATTTTCTAGTTTCGTACTTTTAAGGTTTTTAAATTGATTCACCTTAATTATTTATGAAATTTTCTACTTTTCACATACTCACAAACCAATTTTAAGATAAACATTAGATTCTTTTGACATTTTTTTTTTTTTGTTCCTGCGCGGGAAAAATTAGCCTCAGAATTTTCAAATAATTATCGGATTTTGAAGACTTTTGGACCAGAAGCTATTTTGACCGTACCAGGACCGGACCCCTGCCCGGGGCGGCAAATTTTCAGGGCGGCATTTGGATTAAATTTGAAAAAGATATATTTTTTGTTACAAAAAATTTGATATATTTTCTGAAATGTTATTGGGTGTGAATTTGGAATTTCATTTAACGTATTTTATTTCTTTATTTTGTACTCTGTATGTTTAATTTCAGTTTTCTTTTATATTGAAACTTGAAGGGTTCGAGGCGGGAGTATGTGTTAAATTATGAAATTTGATATGTTTACCCATTTTTTTTATTGGTAACTTCCTCCCCATCCAGAAGTAAGGTCACAATGGACATTCTTTCACCCTTTCAATGTCCGGTTTCAGCAATCCAAAAGGGGACAAGAGTAATAAGAGGTTTTGGTAGATAGAGAGTCATAGGAGATGTTTGATTTTAGTATATAGTGTAGTTATTATAAATTAAAACAAACGTTTGTGATCCCCACCATTAGTAGACTATTTTTCTAAGAAATTGGACTACTTAAATAGACGATTCCTTCTCTCTCATTTCATTCGTTTGAAATAATAACAAGTAATTACGTCCTTAATTTCGAATTTTTTAAGATTTAAAATTATATATAGAGAGAGAGAGAGGGGGGGGCGGCATTGTCCATTTTTGTCCGGGGCGGCAAAACTGCTAGAGCCGGCCCTGACCGTACTCTAATTAATCCTGCAGTCGCTATAGTGTTGGGCACAGTAGCCTAGTGGTCGTTATCATTGACTCATGGTTGATGTGTCCCAAGTTTCAGCCCTATTACCACTGAAGACCCGCCGTGTAGAGGACTGCTGCACGTCAAATCTGTCGAAGCTCAATACCCATTCGCGTGGTGTAGAAGTTTGGAGGGGGGGGGGCCCTTACAGCTTAGGTTCCATTCTCGTCATTTGACCATGGTTCAGATTTATGAGGTCAGTCGCCAACAGCCCGCGTGTTGCTTTTAATGCCACTTTAACTAACACTCCCTTGCAGTAGCCATGGTCACGAACTGGCGGTCTGCGAGTCGTGGTCTCGAATCCTGGTCCCACTAAAAATCTGCCGTAAACACGGAATGTTGCACATTAAATATGTTGGGTGATAAGGCAACATGAGGGCTATTAACGACGGATCTCGTAATTTTGAATCAAGGTCAATCAAATCTGTCGGTAAGGTGCGTAAGTTTGGAGAGTGAGATGACAACTCAAAAGTCGTTCTGGTCACTTGACCTTGGATTAAAATTATGAGATCCATTGCCAGCTCTCCCGTAGCTTCTGATTGAGAAATAAAAAATCAATCAGTCGCCTAATTCTGTAAAGAATCTAAATTCAAAATGGATGGTTTTTTAAGAAATTAATTAATTGTATTAATGAATTATTCCATCACAATTATGCTGTAGCTCCTTTTGAAACACTAAGAGCTAAGCCAACTTTATTTTTTTTTAAAGTGTTGCGAAAAAAGATAAGTTATTTAACTTAACTAAAAAATCATTCCTTTCCTTGTTTTGTTTCACGCGAGTGCTTGTATTTTATTTGTGTAAAGAAAAGGAAGAAGGAGTTCAAATAACGTTTCAGGGTCATTAGACTATCAAGGAAAAAGGTCAAAAATCTCCAACTTAGCCAAACATTAATTAAAACAAATTAAAAATGCGTGTTTGATTTGAGGAAATATTTTAAAAATATATTAATGATTCAGATTCTCTCTGAGATACTTAGCATGTTGTTGTGCATCTTTATTTTACAATGCCATGCTAAGTGAGTCAGTGTATATAAACGGCGCTCAATTAAGCAACAATTGGCGACGGACCACGTTATTTTGAACCACTGTCGATTGATGCGGACGACACCTAAGCTGGCACTCCCTCTCCGAAAGTCCTCACCTCACCAAGGGGAGAACATTGAGCTTCGACAGATTAGCCTGCATTTAGGGCTTTAGTTTCACGTAATACCCTCTACACAGCAGGTCTTTAGTGGCACTAGGCTCGAATTCATGACACGTGACCATAACCATTAGGTAACTGCGTCCATACAATGTTATGCTAAATTACTCAGATAAATTTCCAATTAAAAAAAACAATTTTTTATGAAGATAATCTTGTAGGAAACTTCGACCAACAGTGATTCAGTCTTTTTCCGCTTGCAACATTACTCGGAAGGATGTGGTTACTTCAATTTGAAAGTGCAAGGGATTATAAAGCTGTATCAAATTAAATATGTGAATATATGTGTAATGCAAAGTAAGAAATTCTTAATTTCCGTAGATTATCAGCGTTATCTCTTATCTCCTAAATAACGATAACAAACATAAAAAATTAGATTTGTCATTTTTTTAACCCTTTATCTACCGACGATACTTATAAGTACCACTCACTTTAAAATTACATAGCATGTGGTCTACCTTGAATTATTTTGCGGCCCGCGAGATTCTTTACAACTTTACAAAATTCGACAATTTTGCACAATATTTTTTTGTTTAAAGAGTTTTTTTTTTTGTTTTTTGTTTTTGTAAAAAATAAATTCCATAATTATCACGTTGCTTCTGTTACTTTTTTTTTTAATTTTTCTAAATTTATCAAACATAAATCGTGCTCGAACTTAATGCACGAAAATCTGCAACATCAATTACGATACGCAAATAAACATGCACTGGGATCGACTTGCAAAAACTAAGTGAAAGAGTTGAGAAACACAGATATCTCATTAATTAAATAAATTAAGCATTATTTAATCATTGCTTCATTATTATATTATCTATGTTTGTATACAAGAAAAACAAGGAAAACAATAATAATATATCAGTCTGTTTTAAATTTTCAAATAATATATCAGTCTGTTTATAATGGATCCAAATCTAATACACAGATATATATTTTTACATGCGGCCCGCGGGATTGAAAAGTTCTTCCGAAGTGGCCCGCGATGTCATTTGGGTTGGCCACCCCTGATCTAGCTCAACGACTCATGGCTGACATGTCATGAGTTCGAGCCTGGTGCTGCTGAAAACCCGCCGTGTAGAGGGGACCGATGCACGTAAAAATGTCGAGGCTCAATCGTTCTCCTGTTGGTGTGGTGAGGAAGTTTGGGAGAGGGAAATGCCAGCTCAGATGTCGTTCTCGTCACTTGACCATGGTTCAAAATTACGAGGTCCGTTGCCAATAATCCTCGAATATAGGTGAATAGTGTGACTATATATAGTGTGAGTGAGTGAATATTCACTCACTCACTTTTCTTTTTCTCTTAATTGAACATTCTCTTGTATAACTTAATTTTGCAGAGTGAAAAATATTCCAAAATGTCTGAAAATGATGCGGTCTTATTTTTCAGTCTTTT
>BMAV01025846.1:180292-308242 GCA_019973955.1 Trichonephila inaurata madagascariensis
TAAAGAGTGTTATAGATAAATATTCCCGTTTTTGAACTGTTAGACTTATATACTTGAAGTTTAGCAGGCGCGTTCTTTAAATGGAATAGAAATACGCTACGAAAGGGGTTTTGAGACAATCGACCCACAAGGGGCGTTACATATAAATATTCCTGTTTTTGAATTATTAGATATATAGATCTGAAATTTTGTAGGCACATTCCTTTCCATGAAGTAGAGATCCGCTACAAAAGAGGTTTTGCAAAAACTGACCTCCAAAGGGCGTTGCGAGGGCTTAAGGGGTGTTATAGATAAATAATATATACACTCATTAAAAAATTATTTTACATTTATCTATACATTGTTTTGTATTGGGTTTTACTCTCCATACAATTCAGCTATTATATCAAGAATAAAATTTTTTATTTATAAAAAAAACTAACTCCCATACGAAAAAACGGGTACTTCTACTCGTAAAATATAAATCACTTTTTTTTCCAGTCAATCGTTTATATTTAAAAAGTTTTGCTCATGACTATTAAACTGATCATAAAACCAGGTTGCTAATTTGAGATTCATAAACTTATTACAGCTTGTAGAGAACACTTATTGCAAAAATCAGATTTACAATCGGTTCACTAAACTCAACACTATGAAAAAGATACCGGTTCTATAGAACCAGATGAATCCAAAAACGACTAATAAAATGCTATTTTGCAGAGTATATTTCCTTACATTTTAGCATAAGAAAAGATTATTTAAGAATACATATATTTTGCTTATATATAGCAATGAAAACCCTCCTATAGTACTGATAACAGCCAGAAGAATTTTTGCGAAGAATACTCGCGCGCGCGCGCGCGTAACTGGTTTGAAATTCACTCTGTTTACTCAGAAAAATCTAAAGGATTACTATATAGAACAACAAACGGATCAATAGGGAGTATAATTCACTCACAGTTATATAGCTTTCACTTCAGGTTTCATACTGAAAACAGGAACATTTTAAGTCTTAGGCTAGCTTGGCCCGGGCACAGGGCTTTGGCTTCGAATGGGCCTTATCTCATTCTCGATTCATCTTCCATAAGATCATGATCCGAATAACTTTAATCCTCAAATGTTATTCCTGGAAGTGTCCTTAGAAAATACTAGAAATGTTCTCAGAATTTCAAACTCGATGCCAACTAGCAGCAGTAGCAAGACTGCTACTGTTGTCCGTCTGCTGATGTCATGCCCTTAGAATGTAGTCCTCCTCTTTATGTACTAAGATTTAAATTAATTTCATGCTATGTGTTTTAAATAGTGGGAAGTGTAATTATAAAATAGGAAAATAGAAATAAGAGTCTCTCTAATTAGTATAAGAATGTAGAACGGTGAAGTTTACATAGCGCCTGCTTTCCGCATTTCGAAGAACCCTGTAAGGCAGTGTTTCCCAAAGTGGTCTATATAGACCTCCATGGGTCTATGACGACCTCCAAGGGGTCCACGCCAGCGAAAAATAATTTGGGGATCCATGAGGTGTAAATGGGGGTCTATGATAGTGGTTCTCATCAAACCAGATTGTGATTTTAATTTTAAAAGAAAATTCATTGAAGTGGAAACCAGACTTACTTATTTAATAGATTTATTTGCTAAATTTAATAAGGTTAATTTGCAGTTTCAAGGGGGCAGCATAATTTTTTTTAAAACAAGGACCACATTTCAGCCTTTCTTGTGTGTGCCAGAATTAAGGTAAAAGAGTATAATTTTGGACATCTCAAATTTTTCCAGTTTCACAATTGTCACGGGCAATATGCGAAGAAAAAGACGACCTACGTTCAACATTTAAATGCCCTTTTTTGTATTTTGAAACTAGGTTTGAAAATGTTTTGACTATCGTATTATCACAATAAGCAATGAATTCATATGGTCGCTTTGAAAAAAAAAAGTCAGATTACAAGAACTAGACACTAGAAATAGACAATAACTAAGATCTTAAAGTTAAGTTTATAAACGGATGTCAATAATTTTGGTTTTAAAAAGATATATACCTGTTATTTATTCCACATTATGGAATATCTTAAGAAAACATTTAATTGTTTTTCCGATTGAGAAGGAGTTTTTCATTGCGCATGCCATTCTCCAAAACAAAAAAAAAAAAGAAAAAAAAAAGAAAGAAAATAAAGACTGGACACTACTAACCGAGGACATATTTAGGATTAAACCTGACAAGATTGATGCCAAATGTTGAAAATTTGTTATTGCGCGTCCCCAGATTATTCCCTCCCACTAAAAGCATTTGTTAGTAGCTCAGTTATTTTACTTAACAGCTATATTTTATGCATTAATTGTTTTAATTTAATTAATGCATAAAATAGTGTTCAAAAATTAAGAAAACGCATGTGAATTAATTGATTAAATTTTAATTTAATTAATTAACATGTGTTTTCTTAATTTTTAAACACTATACTTCACTACAGTTAAAAATGTAAATCCTTTTATATATAAGGATGCAGCTCTATACCTGCTGTCAAAAACCCATTTAAGTTGATGAATTTGCAAAAATTTAATATTAGGCAAGTAGAGGTCTACCCCAAACCGAAAAACCTGTCAAGGGGTCTATAAGGAAAAAAAGTTTGGCAACCTCTGCAGTAAGGAAAGAAAAAAATGTTCCTTTTTTCTAACCCAAGAACTTGCAGAGTTTTTCGAAAAGCTTTTGATTATATATATGCATATAAATGATTCATTATGCGACAACTGGGTGCTTTGGTCTTAGGTCAAGTAAAAGAGAAGGAACGTGTGACGGGCTCACGCGTCTTTTCTTTAACATAACCTCTGGGTTCTTTGATGGCCAAGATTAATGGCAACTCTTTTCCAACCAAAATCCAAAAAGTGAAATGTAAGTGAGAAATGCAAATAAGATAGCTTTTAAAAGAACAGAAGTTTCAGTAAGCAATACGGCAATTTAGGGAAAGTTATGTTTAGAAGAGATACGAACGTGAATTGACAGCCTATCATAAAGTTACCGGGATATCTAGCCATTACTACAAGGTGCATACTATTGCACGCGTGACCAAACATCTCAGTACAGTGATTGAATATTAGTTTGGATTAAGGTAGGACTGATTATTTGATATTTGAACTTATAATATTATCAGAAGTTAGAGTAGGCAGATAATATAATCATTTAGATAAAGTGGTCTAAGTTACGCGATTCGGTTTAACTATATTTGTGTGATTGGTCATTATAGATTATCGCTTATATAAATTTATCTAAATTGTTAGAGGTTTAAGTTATATTCTTAATAAAGTCATATTAAGAATTTAAAATGTCTGATCATTTTGAGAATCCCACACCTCTAATTCACGCTGACAATCAAAGATATGGTCACCAAAGAGCGGCCATATCACAAATGTAAAAGATTAATGTTCTTAATGAAGGAATATGTTCTTAAAAATGAATAAATAAAGATCACACACACAATAGCTTTGCATAAATATAATAATTAAAATAAAAACTTGATTAAAAAAATATTTAAAAAACAATGTCTTACGTCAGAAACGGCCGTTGTGTTTTTTGTAATCCGATCCATGAAAACTTTCCGAAACTAAGAACGCAAAATTGTATTCCTGTAAACTCTGTAAAGGTTGGGCCTTATCTGTACCTTCAAGAGTCCAGGGGCAGCAAATCAAGAGCGGTATCTATATTAGGAGCGAATTTTATTTTTGTGAAATTTCTCTACACGTGTGGGTATATTTTTTTGCCCTTTTTTTTAGATAAGATGTTTTTTTACGTGAAATTATCAAGGAGACTTTATCGCGTACACTGTGAACTAAATCTTATCCTAGTTCAGTAGAATTGAGTTGATTTTAACGGAAATATTTTCTCTCCATTAATGATTTTTTTAAAAAGTAGGCTATTGGTTTCTTTGCAATTTTTATTCAAATAATTTTAAATTCTCTGTAAGTAGCATGAGTAAGTTTTTTCAGTTAATAATTAATTTTTTTTATTGGAAACTTACCATGAAATTGATGAAATATGCATGCTGAACCTTTTAATTCCTAAATGGTCAATTGGATTTTGAAACGCATTGAGTTCGCTGTAGACAAGGACGTCTTAGGGAATGGGCCAACTGGGCCAGTACCCAGGGTCACGCCCTCAGTGGGGGCCTCATTTCGTTCTCGACTCTGTCTTAATAAGATCATTGGGAAAATGCCCCCCTAGGGTGACCTTCTCTTTGAATATCTGCGTGAGCTAGAGGTGTAGGTTCACTTAAGGAACTAGAAGTTTGCATGTTCTTAAAATATCTTTATTAAGAACTTGAACTTAGGCTTTTAACAGATTAGATAATATATATACGAGAGAATCTATGATGAACAAACACACAATACAGGTAATACCGAAATAACCTAACTCGGACCACTATCAATATTTAACCCGCCTAATCTCAATTCCAATAATATCGCAAGTTCTAATATTAAATAGTCAATCCTACCTTAATCCAATCGTTGATTCGATACTAAGGAAGTGGCGTCTTTACTCGAGTGCAATGGTATGCACCTTGACTTAATGGCTCTATCTTCAGGATAATCTCAGTTGGCTGTCACTTCACGATTGTATCAATCTTTAACATAACATTCCCCAATTTGCCACGCCACTTAATGAAACTTCTGATATTTAAAAGCTATCTAATTTGCATCTTGCATTCACGTTTCACTTCTTGGGTTTTGGTTGGAAAAGAGTTGCCATTAATTCTGGCCCCAAAAGAACCCAAAGGACATGTTAATGAAAAGACGTGTGAGCCCGTCACATCATGATCTGGATAATTTTAATGTGGTCAAATATTATTCCCGTGCATATTCTCCGAAAAACACGGAATTTCAAACTGCTTGTCAACCGGCAAGAGTGTTAAGACTGTATCATTATGTGATGACCATTGTTCATGCCTAGGCCTAGGCCTAATATCATAAACATTCATTCAACTCATTTAGTTGAATTGTGGCTATTGGTAGAGCTGGTTTGTGCCTAGGTTTTTGAGATTGTGAGTCGTGCACATTTGTTTCAAATTTCCGTTTGAAAAAGTATTTGACGTAATGTATTTGCATGCAATGTACAGTCTACTTTTAAAGATCTCTGGTAGAGATCGTTTGCATAGGGGTCCAGGGCCTCAACAAATCTTAAGATTTCTCTGGGCCCAGTGCCTCAAAGAGTCTTAAGACGTCCTGCCTGTAGAACTACAAAATCAAATTACTTAAGCCAAAATTCCGTAGTAGGGTGATAGTTAATCATCTAACTATTGCTAATGAGAGTGAGAGCTATATTAGCGTCGCACTATAATGCAACACGAGGGCTATTGGTGACGGACCTCGTAATTTTGAAACATGGTCAAGTGAGGAGAACGACGCCTGAGCTGTAGCCCTCCTCTCCTAACTACCACACTACCAAAGAAAGGACATTGATTCTCGACAAATTTAACGTTCATTGGTCCCTTCTACACAGCGGGTCTTCAGTGGCACCAGGGCTCGAATTCGTGATACTCCGGCCTCGAGTTCGTGACTATAATCACTAGAATACCGTGGCCATCTAACTATTGCTGGATTTATGGATGAAATACATTTTTACGTGGAGAGCAAAAAAAAAAAAAAAAATTGCAACCTAACATGAAATTTCATTAATGAATTCGAAGGTTCTTAAGCTTTTTGATATTTTGTTATAACAATTAATACTACTTGGTTGTAAAATATGTTATAGATTGAAATAAATATTTATGAAGAACTTCTGAGAATTGTACTATGATTGTTTTGTGACGGGCTCACGCGTCTTTTCATTAACATGCCCTTTTAAGTTCTTTGAGGCCATAATTAATGGCAACTCTTTTCCAACCAAACCAAGAAGTAAAGCGTGAATGAAAGATGCAAATTAGGAAGCTTTTAAATATCAGAAGTTAGAGTAAGAGGTGTGGCAATTTGGGGAATGTTATGATAGTCCGTGATTCAAGTATGAAGAGTTTTTGAAAGGTTAAGTGACAGCCAACAGTAGACAGAGAGACCTTAGGTCAAGGTGCATACCATTGCACTCCTGTGAACCGCAACTTCAACTAGGATCAGATTGATCGCTACTTCATTCGAAATTAAGATAGGAGTGACTATTTAAATATTCAGATCTGTGATCGAGTTGGAGTTGAGCTTAGGCGTAATAGTTATTGATAGTGGTCCGGGTTACGTTATTTCGGTATTATATATATTGTGTGTTTAGCTACCGTAGATTCTCTCACATATATTATTATTATCTAATCTGTTAGAGGTTTAAGTTTAAGGTCTTAATAAAGTCATGTTAAGATCATGGCAGCTTCTAGTTCTTCATTTATTCCTACACCTCTAGCTCACGCTGATAATCAAGGAGAAGGGCACCCAAGGGTACGCCCTTACAGTTTATCTTTGTATTGCCTCCATATCCTTTCTGTTGATATACTTTCTTGGTCAATCGATAATGTTTGAGACACGTTAGACTGCTAGATATGGGCACTCCGAACTGTCGCAGATCTGAAGCAACAATTTATCGATGATAGACAGAATGTATCTCAAGGTGAGATTAGGAATCTGTATCACTGTGTACTATTGAAGTATATGATCATACATTCCTGCAGGGAAGGGAGATTTCAGCAATTACTGATTTACTATTGCATGTTCGATGGCCGATCATTGATGTGTTTTATGTCTTTGAATTTTTAATTATTCCATTATCTGTGTATAAGTTTTATTCTTGTTTAAATTTCATTAAAAAAAGTGACTTTCTTTTTATTCACAAAAGATGTAATTAAAAAATTTAGTAGTAAGATTTTCTAAAAATCTACCCGTGATTTTTGATCAACTTAAGGTATCCGACTACGTTCGGAACCGTGATTTTAAAAAAGCGCATAAATGGATAATTTTCATGATATTTAGTGTCACTTAGATTAGAATACATGTATAAAATTGTTTTAAGGACATTTTGACAAAAAAAATTGTTTAAATACAATATTTTGGCAAAAAATGAACTTAGAGTAACCTTTATTTTCAAAACGTTCTCCTTTTATAAAAAATGCTTCTATAATAATAATATTTTGCTTATATGAAGTAAGTTTTTCTCCAGAGAGTCTGAACTAGTTTTGAAAAATTCACATTATTTTCACAGTTACAACCAGTTTAAATAATTATCGGTGTTTTTTTTCTTAAAATTTCTCCCCTCCGTTGTCGTAAAACATTGATAAACCCACTTCTAAGTTATATATTTCAAAAATTCTAGTTCGGCCTCTGTACAGAGGTCTGAGCTATATACAGGCAAAATATTATTAACATAGAAGCATTTTTCACAAAAGGAGAATATTTTGAAAATTTGTCACTCTAAGTTCATTTTTTGTCAAAATATTGTACTTAAATAATTTTTATTGTAATACTATTCTTAATCCAATTTTATATACATTTTCTAATCTAAGTGACACTAAATATCATAAATATTATCCATTTATACGCTTTTGTAAAATCACGTTTCCGAACGTAGTCGGATACCTTAATACAATTTAAAATGTTGTCCTTGAGAGAAAATTGATTCAATCGTAATGTAATACACAGCTGGGATTCATCCATAAGGTGCTCCGAATTGATTCAGCAATACCAGTCTCGGGCTTCTAAAGGGTGCTTCCTGAGATTGTATGACATAGAGATATGAAATTTCTTACGATTCAGGAGCACTCCAATTTTGCCAAAATGCTAGCATACTTCCAATTTGGAAGTAAATATAAGCTCTAGCCATCCAGACCACTGCTAACTATTGGGGTTTATCTCTATCCCTTCCACTTACTTCTTGAGATATTTCCGGGTTTGGAGCCACCAACGCTGCTAAGTCTGACGCAATTTTCCACTTTTTACTACAAGAAAAAATTTTAGAGAATGATCAAAATTGAGATTATTAATTTCTGAAGATTGCTTATTTCTGTTCAGTCTCGAAAGGGGCCTGTTCACCTCTGGGAGCTGTAGGAATCTTAAATTTAAAAAGAAGATTTTCGAAACTGACTGAATTATCTTTAAAAGTCTAAATTCAGTGCTAGGATAGATTTATCTTTAAGAATTTTATTCAGTAATTGGAAAAGTAATAAAAAGGAAGCCTTAAAGAAATGAAAATCAATACATTTTAAAGAAAAAGATACACAGTTAAGAGTATAAGAATTTCATGAAAGAATAAAAAATAATATTTTCAGAATATTTTCAAAAAAGTACAGAAGGAAAATGAAAGAAGTGAAATGGGTGACCGGAAAACAATCAATAAGCAAAAAAAATAAATATTTACAACAGCAGGAATGTAGGAGAAATTCAAATTGAGTTTTAAATGGAAACTGGTTAAATCTCGTTGTGAGGAGTATTGTTGAGGTTTTACTGCAACATTTCTGACAAAAGCGTTTGTTTGTATCACATGCAATCGTTGGTCACTTGGAGACGCGCATAGCTAATTTGTTTGATATTTTTACGTCCGGATGGAGCTACATTCATGAATTATTGGTGACAATTTATCAGCCAGACAGTAAATATAAGGAAAGAAAAATATATAATTTAGAAAAATGGCCCTCTAGGATTCTCTGTGTTTAGAATTATTGAGGGTTCCATTATTATTAATATTCAAAAAAGGTAAACTGAATTAGGATATTGCATCTAATACCCGACAGATTGAACAATAGTTTAGGAAATTGATTTTAATTTTCGTAGCATCAATGACAGAATTAGGTTCGATGGCACCTTAAGCCCAAGTTAATTTGATGCTCTTATATATAATGATAATACGAATAGTAATAATGGATTCGAATTAAATTTAGGTATGAGAATTCAATATATATATATAATATATATATATTGGTATAACAATTAAACCTACAATTTAGAATAAATTGCTTTTATTGAAGAAATAAATCATATCTATAATTAATTATTTAATATGTTTGTTTCTTGCTTTCCTCCATGCGAGAGTATAATGACATCTTCATACTAATTTCTTAAACTAATTGTACTTCAATGCTTTATAATGCAAGTACATTGAGCCTATTTTGCTTCATACTTGTACGTATAAAATTATTTTTATGCGAGATTTAAAAAAAAAACAAGTAATATAAAAAATTTTTTGTTAGGTTAATTCCTACTTATTAAATAGTTGCAATTAATATAAATATGTATATACATAGGACAGAATCAAAACATTAAGTGGTAATTCATTTTTATTAATTATCATTAAAGTATCGTGTTGTCATCCAAAACAATCGGTATATAAAATTTCAGTTCAACTGAATGCTTTAAAACGTGAGAAAAAAACCTTTTCAAGTTTTGACACAAGTCGCCAACCTGGCTGTATTTGTAATTCTTTAAATATTTAGTTTTAATCAATTAATTTTTATTAATTATAATTGAATTATTGTATTGTCATCCAAAATAATCACGTATATTAAATTTCAGCTCAATGGATCGCTTTAAAATGTATTTTATTAACGATTGAAAATTCCACCAAGATAAATAAACAAACAAACAAACAAATAAATAAATATATAGAGAGTGTGAGTCAATAGTAGGAATTGAATAATAAAGTTTTTGAGTAACCGGACAAAGGTATAATTAAATACGGCGAATTAATAATTTGGTGTTATAATGATGAGCAAACAAACGCTAGATTTAGATTAAGAAAAACTTAAGAAAAATCTAACGTCAATAGAAAAATACTGTACTTAACGGAAATTTTTTTAGCATCTCTTTGATAGATAATTTAAATTTTACCACTTACACGATTAATTATTTTAAAAAATAATTCTATCCTTTTAATATTGAAATCTTGAGGTTGTCAAAGCAAGAAAAGAAATATTAAAATTTGGTTTTACAGTTGATAAAACACAAAATTGATTCCCCTACTTTTTGCCCCCTCAAAAATGTTGCCCCCCTTGTAAAATGTGCGGCCCTAAGCCCGTCACTGCTTCGCACTGTGAAACAACACGAAGACTATTGGCGATAGACCTTGTAATTTTGAGTCAAGGTTAGGTGGCAAGGACTATACCAGAGCTAGCATCCCTTCTCCGAGTTTCCACACCACACCAATGGGAGAACTCAGCCCAGAGAAATTTAACAATCATTCGTCCCTCTACACCAGGAATGGCGAACCAGTGGCACGCATGCCATTAATGGCACGCGACATAATATTTTTGGCACGTCAGTGATCAAAATTGCTTGGATTTTACTTTTCAAAATTTCAAAGTTCACTATAAAGTATTACGAACAAATACGAGTGATCGGGGAGCACACACGTTTGTTATTGTCTTGCCTTAATTACACACATTGTCGGCTACAACTGCTTATGACAGGGATGGCGAACCATTGGCATGCGTGCCATTGATGGCACGCGACACATTTTGGGCACGCCACCGATCAAAACGGTGTTTGCGTTTTAGTTCAAAATAACAAAGTTCACCATGAAGTATTACGAACAAACGTGAATGATCGGTCACGGTGCTCAGCCGATGCACGTAACGAAATTTTGAAAACATGGAATTCGAGTCCAGACACATTTAACTGTTTGAAGAAGCTGGATCATGCTACTTTAACCATATTTTCATCTACCTATGCCTGCGATTCATTATTTTCAGAGAGGAATAACATTAAAGACTCGCTTAGAAGCCGTTTGGCAAATGACTCCAATTCAACATGCATTCTACTAAAAGTAACACCTTATAATTCTGTGACATCTCTCGCGTTCTTCTAACATAACCTCTATGTTCTTTGACGGCCACGATTAATGGCAAAACTTTTCCAACCCAAATCCAAGAAGTGAAACGAAGCATAGATGCAAATAAGATAACCTTTAAAAGGATAGAAAGTTTAGTGAGCAAGGATTGTAATTTAGAGAAAGCTCTGTTTGGAAAAGGTAGAAGTGTAATTTGACGGCCTACCAAAGCATCACGGATATCAAGTCATTACTACAAGGTGCATACTATTGCACGCGAGCCCAACAGCTTACCTGAAAGTGATTGAACCGTTGAGTATTCAACCAAGGTAGGAAGATTATATTCTGAACGCTAGTATATAATTGGGATGAGATTAGGCACACACAGATATAATATATTTATATTGATAAGTGATCTAATTGCGCGATCAGAGTTAGTTAAGACTACGTGTAGTAGTTTATTCTCACTTAATATAAGTTTGTTCGATATCTAAGTAATTTAAGTTAAATTCTTAATAAAAGTCATATTAAGAATTATAGAATGTCTCATATAATTCCGAGAGAATCCCACACCTCTAACTTACGCGGAAACCCCACGATATAGCTATCGAACGATGGCTATATGTCGCAATTCTTAATATGTTATTTATCATCTAATCTGTAACAACAAAAGTCACACCATTGTTACTTTAATTTGAATTACACGTACTAAAACATTTACTACACTATCAGCAAAATGTATTTTTTGGTAGAAAATAAAGAGTTTTGAGTTGTTAGTATTTAGTTTTATTATTTTTCCAGAAATCGCAAGTCAAAATTATTTGACGGCACGTCTATACCTCATTAAACATTTCTTTAGAAAAAAATGGCACGTTGATTCACAAAGGTTCGCCATCCCTGGCTTATGATGTAAAATTTGTCTACGCATAGCACAGTCAATTTCATTGACACAACTGTATTTTAAAACTTACCTGTGTTATATTTACGATTTTCAACTATTGTTAAACATGGCTAGTTCAGCAAAAAAAAAAAGCGGTGCAATTTAGTAAGTGTAACAGAGAATTTCAAATTTGGTGGACCAAGAAACATGGCATTATTAGAAAAGGCGCTATGTGTTTTTTGTGTTCTGGAATAGAGGTATGCAGAACATCGTCTGTAAAGCGGTATTTTGATACAAATCACGAACCCTCTTGTAAAAAAAAGTGAACCACAAAAAAATAATTAATTGCTAAGAAACTGTTTGGCAGTTGACTCAAATTCAGCATGCAATCTACAAGAAGTAACATTTTACAATTCTAATGTAAGTTATTTGTCATCCTATCTGCAACAACAGAAGTCACACTAATGTTTACTGTAATTTGAATTACACGAATAACTAAAACATTTATAACTATACAGCGCAAAAAGTATTTTTTTCGTAGTAAATAGTTTTGTGTTATTCGTATTTAGTTTTATTATTTTCCCAATAATCACAAGTCAAAATTATTTTACGGCACGTCTATTCCTCATTAAACACTTCTTTAGAAAAAATGGCATGTTGATCCTTAAAGGTTCGCCACCCCTGTTCTACGCGGTGAGTCTTCAGCGGCATTAGGTTTCGAGCTCATGACACGCCAGGCATGAGCTCGTGACCATGAACGCTTGGCTACCGCTGCCACACAGTATTCTAATGATCGATGGATCTTGGAATTGAAGCTTTATTTTTTTATTCAGATTTCTCCTTATTTGGGGTCATAGTTTTTCTCGAGATTTCAAAATAAATGTGATGCTCCCAAACCAAAAAAAATAATAATCTAAGAATAGTCTTAAATTTTTTAAATCACATTGAAGGCCAAATGAAGAATGGAACTAGATATAATTCATCTCGGTTTTTAAAGAGTTTTTGATAGTTTTTGTTGGTTTTCAGGTTAGGAAAAGATAAATCTTTTATTTCAATCTAAAATATTCATTGAAAAAAAAAAAAACTTTTGTAATTCTCTGGATGATTTCAAAATACTTTCTTTCCAATTGAAAGCTTTGACGAGTAGAACAAGAAAAAAATTGATTTCTCATGAAACAAAGGAAACAACTATTTACAAATAAAGAGAACTATCGTGAGTTTGATTAGAAAATGATTTTGTACAACGATTAGCACAGAAACAAAACTATTCTATGCATCAACATGATTCGTCAAGTACATCAAAAGTCATTAAGGCTATATATACGACGTAGGATTCAAAAGTTCCCGGACTGAGTCTGCAACTTAAAAAATTATATTACCGATTAAATGGCTGAAACACACCCTCCTTTGAAATAAGACTCTTGATCAACAACACACTTTTGCTATCGCTTGTGAAAGTCATCGAAACATTTCTGGAATCCATTTTTAGTCGTGTCATTTAATTCAACCTGTGATGCACATCTTTAATTTCATCTACTTATTGGAATCGACGACCCTGAAACCGAAATGCCAGTTCTGGAAATATTCTGAAGTCGTAGGGGGTGAAATCAGGGGAGCAAGGAGGATGTGGCAAAACAGTTGATTCCGTTTTCACCCAATCGTTGTTTGAAGCCCGTTCTTACGTGACCCTGTAGAAATTTTGTGATACCCCGCGGCCCGGGAGTATCATCTCTTCATCTACGCGACCTAGATTTGCAGGAATAAATGATTGATCACTCAAATTCTCCATGATAAATCTAATTTATTATCGTCTAAATATATATTGATCAACGCAACACAAGTCTTACTATAGGGATTTGATCAGGAGTGATACTACGTAATTATCAATTCTAAGTAAATAGCGCATGAAATCCTACTCATTATTTTTATGAGAAATTAACCTCAGAATCTTTATCTACTGTAGATTCCTTAATAAGCTAAAATCCGTTTTATAATTAATCTCTTACCAATATCTCACGGCCATCAGCACCTCGGCTTTCTATCTCTTCTTGTATCCTATTCTTTTACTATTATTCTTCCATTTTCTTACTGTCCGACTTCTATTCTACAATCCGGCTTCTATAAATAACACTTCTATCCAACTAACACGCGAATGCTAAAGCTCCCTTATATATATATTCACTATAATCTGTATATCGCGGTTTCTTGTTGAGAGGGTTGGATTGAAATAGTACCATTCTGGCCTCAAAGATTCCCCAAGAGGATTAGAGAGAAGGCGCGATAAAGCCCCGTCACAACTTTTTCAATGTTTTCAGTGGTGTGTGAAGTTTGCGGACGTTCAGAGGGTTCATCGTCTTCGACACTTTCCCTGCCTTCAATGAAACGTCGATACCACTCAAAAACTTGCGTTCGCGATTATGTATGACCGCTGTACATGTGCTTCAACATTTCGCAAGTCTCCGTATCACTCTATAAAGTTTGATACTCATTCTCTGCTCTGCACAAACTTCATTTCTTTCAATCGCCGGTTACTAAATGCATCCGCTTACAAAATACGACGCCGTAGCGAGCCACCGACCACTAGATATAGGACAAATCACTTTCAGAAAAGGGGAAGAACGGGGTAGTACAGAAACATTATCATAGTCACTCTACTGCAAAAATTCCTCACGTTATAATCTCAGTCCAGGAGCTTTTGAATCCTACCTCATATATTGTAAGTAGGGATTGCAATACCGGTATACCGGGATACCGAATACTGGTATTTTGAGCCTTTGTACAATTTTGTAATACCAGTATTCACAAGTTTAAATACCGGTTTTTCGGTATTTACTAGAAATTTCTCTCTCATTTAAAATTGTCTCCATTATATGTTCAGGGATCGCTAACATAGCAAAATAATATACGTTTTTGTTTGTGTGTCTCCCTAGCCGGCAAAGTTAATTAGATTGGGGATATAAAGTTGCACTATACAGTCAAAAATATGAGAATCATCCAAAGGGTGGGCCAAAACTATCCTATTACAGCTCAGAACGATACTGCACGCGCGCAGGATTCGTAGTCTGAAATTCGTATCTGTGGAAACAAGGTTGTGGTTGTGAACAAAGTGTGTAACATTTCGATATGTTTTAAATTGTTGAGTTCGTTATTCACATTGTATTTGCATATCATATATTAGGGTTCAAAATATTTTTCAGATTAACTATATAAACACTCATAAATAATAATCCATAATAATGAATAAGAATAACTTTAAAAAGCATAAAAAATCATTTGATAATACTTCAGTTTGGTTTCATTATTCACATGATGAAAAGAATGTGGTGGCATAGAGTAAATAAGATGTTCCTTTTCTTTTTTATGATTCTTTATATACTGTTATAATTTATAAGTTGTGATATGGTCGCTCTATGGTGCCCATATCTTTGATTGTCAGCGTGAATTAGAGGTGTGGGATTTTCAAAATAATCAGACATTTTAAAATTCTTAATATGACTTTATTAAGAATATAACACTTAAACTTCTAATAATTTAGATAAATTTATACAAGTGAGAATCTAATAAACCAAACACACAGCGATAGTTAAACCGAATCACGTAATTTAGACCACTTTATCTAAATAATTATATTATTTGCCTACTCTCAATTCTGATAATATTACAAGTCCTAATATCAAATAATCAGTCCTACCTTAATTCAAGCTAAGATTCTATCACGGTACTGAGATGTCTGGGCGCACGTGCAATGGTATGAACCTTCTATCAATGGCTGAATATCCCGGTAACTTTATGATAGGCCGTCAATTCACACTCGTATCTCTTCCAAACATAATTTTCCCTAAATGCCATACTTCTTACTGAAACTTCTGTTCTTTTAAAAGCTATCTTATTTGCATTTCATAATCGTATTTTACTTCTTGGATTTTGGTTGGAAAAGATTTGCCATTAATCTTGGCCGTCAAAGAACCCAGAGGTTATGTTACAGAAAAGACGCGTGAACCCGTCACAAAGTTAAAAATTATTTTTGTGATGTTTACACTCTCTAATAAAGCAACTGGCAAATAAAACAAAAACAAAAAACACCTGTTTTTTCTTTTTTTTTCTAAAATTTCTACTACCGGTATTAAAACCGGTATCCCGGTATTAAGATCTAAAAATACCGAATACCGGTATTGGATTTTTGGTCCGGTATTGCAATCCCTAATTGTAAGTAAAATATTTATCTTGAAGATAAACTCTTTCAGATCTACTGTAAATCACGAATTTGCTTTCAAAAAAGCATATTTCTTACCGGTCCGAGTTTTGTTCGATTACACGAATTTTTCCAAGATGGTAATATCTGGGTAGGAATGTGACATTTTTCTTTTTATCATTTATATATCGAGAGCTAAAAATGTATACGAAGGTTATAGAGTCCATCATACAAGAGATGGAAGAAAGTCAAGAAAATAATGTATGCAAATAATGATGAAAATGACTTTGTAGCTTATTAGGAACGAATTCGTTTCTGAGAAGGCGAAACTTATCGAACGAGTTTTTGTTCACTTTCAGATGAGGTCAAACTGGTCTAAAAAAAAGAAAACTGAAGCCCGCCGAAATATTATTTGTTAAATGAAAGAATTTAATTTCTATAATTCTAAAAGTTTTCATACTTTCCCCGATTTCAAATGAGAAAAATTTAAGTGTGTAAGATTTATATATATATATATATATATATATATATATATATATATATATATATATATATATATATATATATATATATATATATATATATATATATATATATATATATTCTATAAATAATATCCATAGTAAAAATATTTAACTTTTGAAATAAAATAGTTAAATTTATTTTTAAGAAAGAGTCAAATTTTTAATTTAGTTTTGTTATTATAAAGTTATGTTAAACAAATAAAATAATTAAATTTAGATATACGCATATTTATACAAAATAAAAAATTATAAACGCATGTCACGTGCGTATAAATTAAACGTTCTTAAAATGACACAAAAGTAAATTTGTCATTACACGTATAAATTTAATGGAAAATTTGTCTCTGTTTTTCTTTATAATTTGTTGTTACTGAGGTTATATTTAATTTACTAGTATTTAATAGTTATATAAAGATGCTTCTCCATCAGAACTATTTTTTAAGGTATCCGACTATGTTCGGAACCGTGATTTTAAAAAGATGCATAAATGGATAATTTTCGTGATATTTAGTGTCACTTAGATTAGAATACATATATAAAAAGTTTTCAAGGACATTTTGACAAAAAAAAATTATTTAAATACAATATTTTGGCAAAAATTAACTTAGAATAACCTTTTTTCAAAATGTTCTCCTTTTGTGAAAAATGCTCCTATTATAATAATATTTTGTCTGTATATAGCTCAGACCTCTGTATAGAGGCTCAACTACGAGTTTTCAAAAATTCACATTATTTTCAGTTACAACCATTTGAAATAATTATCGGCGTTTTTTTCTTAAAATTTCTACCCTCTGTTGTGTCGTAAAACCTGGATAAACCCACTTCTAAGTTATATATTTCAAAAGTTCTAGTTGAGCCTTTGTACAGAGGTCTGAGCTAAATACAGGCAGAATATTATTATAATAGAAGCATTTTTCACAAAAGAACATTTTGAAAAAAGGTTATCCTAAGTTAATTTTTTGCCAAAATATTGTATTTAAATAACTTTTTTTTGTCAAAATGTCCTTAAAACAATTTTATACATGTATTCTAATCTAAGTGACACTAAATATCATGAAAATTATCCATTTATGCGCTTTTTTAAAATCACGGTTCCGAAAGTAGTCGGATACCTTAATATTAGATAAACAATTTTTCATTAATAATTTTTAATTAATCTGGAAGCAGATTTAAAAATGAATCAGTTATGAAATAATAATTTATCATATTCGCTCTAAAAGTATGGTAACAATGTCGATAGACTGATAAAAAACACGTATTACTCTAACATAATTAAATTACTTTTTATATTAGTCCTGCGCTAAAAAGAAAAGGCAGTTCTTTTTTAGAATATGGGTATATGTGTACAGCTAAAACTTGCCATTTCGAATATCGCACACAGACTGTTAGTAAACTAAGAGATATTAGGAAAAAGGTAAAGGTAACATGATCAACTAAAAAACTGCTCTGTGGGGACAACGTTGTCTGGCATTTGATCTGTCTCGACTATTAAACCTGGAATTTTTGAAACATTCAAGATAAAAAAAAATTAAAAACAATAGCAGCCGAAAATAAAATAAATGCACATTTGTAAAAAAAGATGTGATGAAGCTAATTTTTTTGAAAAAATTAATTATCACTTATTTAATATTGCTTAACTAAAGTTGCACAGTTACTGTAAATAAGGGTGACAGACCTGGATATCAAAAACCGCAATGAAGTGACCTTCACTTAACGCCATATAAGGGCTTTGGAACATGATTTGACCTGAAGCGTAAAAGGTCTCATTATTCAACCCAGGTTTCTGACGTAAAATACAGACTCGAACATGACGACCTCACTGCTCAGTCATCAATCTACGGTTTTCCTTTAAGTAGAAAAATTCATATTGTGTCCATTGGACTTTTTTGAAAAAAAAAAATGGATATTTTGAAATTGCGTTAGTAGTAAAAAGCGGAAATTATCTATTATCTGCTATGGATTAACTATGTATGTAAATATGTGCGTGTATGTGTATCAGTGTGTGTCAGGGGCGTAGCTACCACCGTATCAATGATACGGGGCCCCCAAGCTACAGGGGCCCCCAACATGTGTAACTAGAGTACCACTAACAGGGTTTTCTTTTCTAAAAAAGGGCCTTGAAGGAGTTTTGATACGGGGCCCCCTCAGAACTAGCTACGCCAGTGGTGCGTGTGTGTACTTTTGTATGTATAACTGTATCTGTGATTGCATGTGTGTGTGTATGTGTTTGTGTGTATGTGTGAGTGTATGTGTAATATACATTGTGTATGTATATGAGTGTAAGTATGTGTGAGTGTATGTATATGTGAGTATATGCATGTGTGAGTGTGTGTTTTTGTGCGTGTGTAGGAGTATGTGTATGCGTGCGGCTTTCTGAATTGTTCTAGTAGTATCACTACGCCAAGTAAAATCCGCGGGTGATATTCATTTCAAAATCAGTTATAACAGTGCTTCTCAAACTTTCAATGCTTGCGCCCCAATTTTCAATCATATTTTTCATCGCACCCTCCTTCGTATAATAAGAATATATAGAACATAATAATAATGTACTATGACATACATAAGGCTAAGACATGAGACTCTAATTATTAATTGCACTTATCAACAAGACAGAAATAAATTTTGAATATGACAAGCCCATGAAATCCACTAGTAACTATTAAACATGTTCTTAACTTAGCATTGATAAATTAATTATCAAATACATTGTGCCCTACAGATACATTTATAAATATATTATGTTCATGTAAAAGTGCCAAAATTTATTTTGTTTCGCTTCTTTTCAGTAAATTGATAATTTTTTAAAAAATAATCTTTTATTTTCGACTTTTTGATATTCTCGCGGCCCTCAAGTAGGGTTGTTCCGCCCCCTAGGGGGACGCGCCCCACAATTTGAGAAACGCTGAGTTATAAATATCAGCACAAATTTGAAATAAGGAAAAACATACTGGAAACAAAAACCTTTTTTTTGTCTCTTTAAAATATTAAAAAACAATATTATTATAAGTTTTCAATTTTTAAAAACCATTCATCAAATATGAGATTTCATTTAAAATTTTCAATATTTATCCAAAGCATGATTATAAATTTTCCTCTCAAAATAATTATTTCATTTTAGTTTGTCCTTTTCAAAAATTCATTATTACGCCACTTACTGTGCTTTTCTTCTAAGACGTCATTAAAACGTTTGAGTTTAGATGTTACTGCATTTAGAATACGATTTCCTTGAAAGAAAAGAACGCCGTGAAATCTAAATAAACTTATCGTAATTGTAGCTTCAGATGAGTCACAACACATCGTAGTGTAACGAAACTGAGTCATTATTTTGAATTCATTACGGATATTCGTTCATTATCGCGGTAATGAAAATGGAAATGCCACCACAGCCAGAGGTGGGATATGGACCCGTTACAGTTTTAAATTAGCTGTTGATGTATCCTGAACACTAAATGACGTTTCTGTATCCGGTTTGAGCTACGGAACATTAGCAGCTTTCGACTGGTTACCACTTTTTTGATCTTCGTTCTTTGCTACTCTTTCCTCACGGAAATGGCTTCTTGCTTTCTTGACTTCACACTTTTCTCTGGCGAAACATGTACTCGCCAACCTCCATTAACATTACGTCAGTGTGTTTTCGATCATCATTATTATTATTCTATAAATTGGAGTTCTCTTGTGTACTTTTTTTCAATGATAAAGTAGGCTAGGAAGAGGATTTTTACTACTCATTGTACTTTTTTGTAATGAAAAATGTTTTTCTAGATCAAGAATTTGAATAATGAAAAGAAAAAAAAAGAAAAAAAAAATGTACGAAAATAGTTGAACTTTTCAACAAATGCGTGTAGTGTAGTAGTAGAATAAATCAAAATAAATACGTTTTCAGAAACAGTGCCGGTCGAAAATCTTGCATAATTCAATTTTTTTTATGCTTAAAGATTGATGTTTTATTATTTTCTCTAATGGGCTTTTTATTAATTTAAATTCTCACCTGAAATAAAAATATTTTTATTATAAATTCGGTAATTTAATTTTTTAGTTTAAATTATTTTAATCGACAATTTTTTTATGCTTAAAGATTGATGTTTTATTATTTTTTCTAATGGGCTTTTTATTAATTTAATTTTTCACCTGAAATAAAAATATTTTTACTATAAATTCAGTAATTTAATTTTTTTAATTTAAATTATTTTAATCGACAATTTTTTTATGTTTAAAGATTGATGTTTTATTATTTTCTCTAATGGGTTTTTTATTAATTTAATTTCTCACCGGAAATAAAAAAAATATTTTTACTATAAATTCAGTAATTTAAATTATTTTATTCGATACTGGGCAATAGAAATTTAGGGGTATTTCGTTCTTAATTCCTGATGAGTGAGTGAGTGAGTGAATATTAACGTCGCACTGTTCAGCTATACGAGGGTTTTTTGCGACGGACCTCGTAATTTTGAGCCATGATCAAGTGATGTGGACGACACCGGAGCTGGCACCTTCCCCTCTCCCAACTACCACACCAACGGGAGGACGTTGAGCTCTTGATAGATTTAACGTGCATCACTGCCCTACATGGCGGGTCTTTAGTGGTACTGGACTCGAACTCGTGACAAGGCCAGCTACAATCCGATACCTTGACCACTCGGCTACCGCGGCCACTAATACCCGATGAGAGATTAGAGTCAGGCCGACAGGCTTAAGCGCTCCATGAAGTATCTTTAGACTTGTACTTGTTCTACTTGTAAAATTTAGATAAAATTTCAGATTTGATAATTGTGAAATAATGCTTAAATATTAAAATTCTTCAAAAAGTCTTCCAAAATTTTTAAAAAAAAAACCGGTCGTTTTTTATTTCACCGGTGCAAATCTCGTCAAGCAGGCTGTATTGTCGACAACACACAATTTACATATAAAAAAATGGTATAAATTTTAGTTCTCATTGGTGTTTTTCCTATTTTTGAGGTATGAAAAAGACGCTACTGACAGGAAAAGACAAACATACTTGTTTTGAAAAAGTGGTGGTATATATAAAAGGTTATCAGCCGGAATATTCAGTTTGGTGACGGTTGTATCATTTTTGGCAACTTTATCGCTTGCGCCAGCGAAACGGAAAAGTACCTTATCAATACTTATATTGTGTGTATACTTTTGAATCAAGTGCATTATGTCTACCTACGTGCGTTATTATTGTTGATAAATATACACTTTTTGAGCCGCCCAGCCAGAATGGTGGATATCACCCTCGGCTTGTTACTGAGTGGGTTCGGGTTCGAATCCCGAGTAAGGCATGGATGTATTTTCTTCGGGAAAGAAGTCGAACTTTCACCTGTAATGGATTCCCGTCTCGAATGGAAAGCAGCGCACCCCTTCTGTTATATGCTGGGATCATCATTTGTAATAAATGTCTATATTCTTCTGTTTATATTGTATGTTTCTATTCTTCCACACTTGTATTTCATATATATCCCAGGATAAAAACACACGGCAACAACAACATATACCTTTTAAAAGAAAGTTTCTGCAAAAAGTTGAAGTTGACAACTTTGAAGTGCAAAAACTGATTGGCTTGAAACACATGATTGGCAGGCTTTAAAGTAAAAATTTGTAATTTGTCAATGAGAGTGGCTTCCTTTAAAAAAATAAATAAAAATACTTCTAATTATTGTATTTCTATACATCACATATCATTTTAAACAGAAATGTTTGACCTTTTAAAAATGTAAAAAAAGTCAAAATCACACAATAATTTTTCAAAAATTCGTGCGCCGGGCCCTCTTAATAGATGTGAATGGGCTTGATTCATGAAGTCAAATAATAAAAACAAACACGTGTTTTCCATTGAATTAAAAAAAAAAAACATTAAACTAATTGTATTTGTTCTATTTGTAAAACTCAGATAAAATTTCAATTTTCATATTTGGGTAAAGATGTTTAAAATGTTAGGGAAAAAAAAATTTCTTCAAGAAGATTTTTTTAAATTAAAAAAAAGTCGTATTTTATGCTTATACTTTTAAATAAAATGCATTTTGTATACATATGTACTTTTTAAGAGAAAGTTTCTGCAAAGAGCAAAACTTGGCAACACCGGAGCTAGTGAACTGATTAGCTGGAAAAAAAAAGATATTTTTTATCGTGTGACTGTGACGTCACATGAGTTTTTGAATTGATTGGCTAGAATCACGTGGCTTTCACTATCATGTGGCTATGACGTCACATGAATCAACCTCATTACACATAATTTTTTAAGGGAAAACATTAAAAAAGAAGTGAAGTGAATAGTCATAGAAAACAATAGGATGTTATATCCGCTAGTAAAATGATTTTGTGTGTGTTTGAAAAATTACTTTATTATTATTATTATAATAAAAAAAGGCTTACACGACATTTTTGAATGGGCCACGCTTTTTGTTGCGGTTCTATCCGGGAGATATCAATTAATTGAGCTTTTGATTGATGAGAGTATACGAAGTATTTCAGGCCAAAGAATTTTGAAGGTTCAAGGTACAATTAAATAAATAAAAACATGTGAAAGAGAGCAAAGAAAGCAAATACTTTTCAGAAATCGATTTCTCAAAAGGTTTTTATAGTCAGAAATAGTCATATCGTCGTTTCATTATTCCTGACAAAATTATTTTTTTCAGGAATATTTTCAAAAAAAATTTCTAAAATGAGAAATTCTAAAAGCTTTTAAAAAATTATCAAAAAAAAAGTACGCTTAAAATTAAAAAGGTAACCTACTTATGAAAACTGGCGCAAAAAAAAAATGATGGAAAGAAAATGGTCTAAAGAATGTCTAATTTTTCAATCTCAAAACTATGGTAAAAAAAAGTATGTCATTTAACTTACCTATGCCATGCATTAGTAAAAAGATGATATCATCAAAATTTCAGCTCTGCATATACTACGCAGCTTATCAGCTTACTGCTTGTTGAATTGAAGGACAAACATGAGGACTCCTGACACATATTCAACCAAGTGAGCACGAGTAAAAATTTTAATTTATGTCATTTTTAATTATCTTAGTTATTTATATGCTGAATTATGTTATTACTCAACCTTTTTTAACCGACATTTCACTTTATTTAATTACTATTACATTTATTCCCCAAAATTTACTCTAACATTGGGCTAACAGATCAGACAAATTGGTGAAAAGAGCGTTGAATTTTAAGGAAGTTTTCGAACTGATGTTCAAGTAAAGTCATATTTTTGAAATACGATGCACAGGCGAGTGGAAAAAAGGGCTGCAACACCCCCAAGGAAGGGAAGCACATCATTAACCTACGAAGAAGTGGAATGAATTTTCGGCATTACATTCGGAGGCACTTTCAAGGTAATTGTATTCTGAGAAAGTAACTACACACGCATGCTCAGAACTGTAGTCGAATTATTCTAAGCAGATTTTTTTTAAGGATCTCGAATAATTAATATCTACTTATCTAGTAATAGAAGAAATATTCATTTCTATGTATTCAATTTTAATATTTAGAATTGACTTAATTAGAAAACTTTAACACTTTTTGTTTTATCGATCTTTTTCAAGGAAAGGTCTAGGACAGGGGTGGTGAACCTTTATGGATCCGCGGGCCATTTTATCTGAAGAAATGTTTAATGAGGTATTGACGTGCCATCAAATAACTTTTATGTGATTATTGGTGAAGTAATAAAACCAAATACTAACTACTCAAAAATCTTTGTTTACTACGAAAAAATACATTTTTGCACTGTATTGTAGTAAATGCTTTCCTTATTATACGAGTAATTCAAATTAAAGTAACATTAGAGTGATTTCTGTTATTACGGATTAGATGACAAATAACTTATATTAAGATTGTAAGACAATAACAAACGAGTGTGCTCCTCGCCACCCCACGCTCCGCGACCGATCCCTCGCGTTTTTTCTAAATACTTCATAGTGAACTTTGTTATTTCGAGCTAAAATGCAAACGTTTTGATCGGTGACGTGCCCAAAATATTGTGTCGCGTGCCATCAATAATTTATGCACAAATATTTTAAAATTTATCAGCAATTTCAAGTAAAATTTTGTTTTGTCAAGGCATATCAGTTGTTGCTGAATGATTTTAGTACTCAAGATGAAATGTGCACTTAATACTATTGTTATATGTGGCATAATTTTGAAGAGAAAAAATGCCAAAGTAGAGAATTTTTCATTAAAAATAAAGATGAATTCTTTTGCTGATATATTTCCATATAAAATGAGCGTGTCTCAATAAAAAGAGTTAAAAATATTTTATCGACCTTCTTCAGTAATAGGTAGACAAACAAGCAAATAGTGTACCCAAGAATCCATTATATAATCAGAAAATATTGTTTACAATGCATTTGAAGATTGAGAGACTCAACATTAATATTCAGTTAAGTTCTTTGTCTACTTAAGCTGTATACACTTATTTTCGTTTTTTATGAAAATGAAATGAAATATAAGGCTCTTTATCTCTATTTATTCAATATCCATTTAAAAATGAATATTTCATTTTATTTAATAATAATTATTTTCCCTTTTGCCTACTTGACTATATGAATCATTTAAATAGTCGTTTAAGTTCAAAAGTTGTATAAACACAGCAAACATTTCTCCCAAAATACAAAAAGTTTAAGAAATGTATTGTAACAAATGAAAAATACTGCAATAAATTGATTAATAACAGTTTAAAAGACACACAAAAGTTTATCTCTATTGTTTTTAAATGTTTAAAAGTTTCAATTATACAGAGATTTATAAGTAAATAACGATATCTCTTTCTAAAAGAATGTAATTAATCTTCTTTTCAGATTCATTTTGAAATTATCTTCCTGAATCACTGTCAATTCTTCGAGTCTGTCCATGTGTAATTTCAAGCCAAGAACAGATAACGAGGATAATAATAAGTTTTTGCAAAGCCCTTGCCAAACATATACCCCTTGCCACATTTTTTACCACCATTTTAAACAGAGCAGTTTTCAATATTTCATATGATATACCGTGATAGAACCAATCCTATGAAATGTTGCCAGTCTCACAATGCTCACATCTTTAATTGTAGCCTCTGTAGACGAGTAGTCATGGTCACGAATTCGTGAATGATGAGTCGGGAGCTCTAATCCTGGTGCCACTGAAGACTCGAAGTGTAGAGGGGTTGATGCACGTTAAATCTGTTGAGGCTCAAAGTATAAGTTTGGAGAGCGAGGTTCCAGAGAGTTCAGGCTTCATTCTCACCACTTAACTGAAATTCAAAATTACGAGGTCCATCACCAGTAGCTCTCGTCTTGCTTTAGAATGCGAAGTTAATCAAAAATCAAATAAAAAAATAATTATTGGACAGCCACATTATCCATTCCATATCTGTGAATAATCCTTACTAATATTATAAACGTGAAAGTTTGTGTGGATGTTTGGTACTCTTTCACGCAAAAACAACTGAATAGATTTTAATGAAACTTTACAATACTATAGCTTATATATCAGAATAACACATAGGCTATAATTTATAAAGGTATCGTGGGGAGTGTCCAAAATATAACGATAATTGTCAAGAAAGTAGGAAAAAATTCTGCCATCTGCAAAAAAGCCCGCGACAGCATATATCTAGCTCTTATGTGTAAAGCAAAACTTTGCATTTTATTTTGTCTACGCCAGGCGCCAGGAACTGCGAAAGCTTGAACAGGCGGAGTGTGAGGCTGATTACAATTTTAACATGAAATAAATACAACAAAAAGTAATATTAAAGTATTGCACTTTCAGGTATAAAGTATTTATACTATTTTAAGCGTTCATTACACAAAATTTGTAACAATGTGTTACTTTTGCTGAATAGAGATCAGCTTAGGAAAGTGTTTTCAAAAATCAACCCACAAGAGAGTTACGAGGAGTTATAGATAAAAAAAGAAAATCCTTTTTGTCAGCTATTAGATCTACAGACCTAAAATTTAACAAACAGGGTTTTTTTTATTCAGCTAAGATATATATATATGCAAAAAAAATTTTTTTTGTTTAATGTGCAATTCACGTAAAATTAACTCATTAAAAACTTCTTTATCCTTCGATCTGTATTGTTTAATTTTTCAATTCACCCGTGCGAAGAACGGGTATAACAGCTGGTACACAGTAAAATAGTTCACCATTGAATAATCTCCATAGTAATTATCAATAAATTCAACTTTTTTGCTGTATGTGATTTGTTCTTGCATAGTTACATAAAAGATATATATATGTACAGTGTGAGTAAAACATTTTTACTCACACTGTACATATAACAATCTTTTATGTACAGTAATACCTCAACTTATACGCTACCCTGACTAACGCGAGCCCAGAGTTATACTCGATTTTCAAATCTCGTTGATTTGTCTTTTGTCTACGCAACAACGCTCTAGCTCTCTGCTTAAGACCTTTGGAAACAATTCAATGTTTTAGATGCAGTGAGAATCATCGGAGAACCTTGGAATGAAGTTTCACAAAAAATTTAAATAACAGCAGGAAAAAAATTCTCTTTATTTTTTCCATCAATGAAATTCAGATTGATTGAGTGCCAGAACCTCACGAAATTGGTAATGTGATTGAGGAAGTTGTCGATCTTGCCAGGTAAATCAATCAAAGGGATAGTGATAACGTTTAAGAATTGCTGGATTCCCACAATCAGGAGTTGACAATTGATGAGCTCATACAAACTCATGAGCAACAGCAGGACGTAGAAGAACTTGAGTCTTTAGACCCAGTTCAATCAGAAGATCGAATGATGGCTGGGAATTTGACGGAAGGCCTCAGTTTAATTGAAAAAGGTTTATAATTTCTTGTTAGAAAATACTCCACAACTTTTAGAGCTTACTTTTAGACTCCAACAAAGTCCGTATTTTTTCAACAAAAGAAGGAATTAAAAAAAAAAATTATTAGCATGCTACGAGAAAATTTTGAGAGAGAAAAAAAATCTTTACGCCGGCAAATTACTTTATTAGATTTTATGAAACCTTCTACATCAAAATAACTTTGGTTTGCAATTTCGTATTTGTGTTATTTAAGGTATCCGACTACGTTCGGAACCGTGATTTTAAAAAAGCGCATAAATGGATAATTTTTTTAAATTTTATTTAACCTTCAGTTTAAACAGGCTTTGTTTTTGGGTTTTTTAAAAAAATTTTTTAAAGGAATTTTTTTTAGAAACGAATTTTAGAATAATTTTTTTAAAAGCCTTTTTGGGGGCCCCGTTTATTAGAAATAATATTTTTTTGGGGAATAGTTCAGATTTTTTCCCAGAGGCTAAACCCGGGTTTTAAAAAATTCACATTATTTTCAGAGTTACCACCAATTGAAATAATTATCGGCTTTTTTTTCTTAAAATTGCCCCCTCTGTTGTCGAAAAAATATGGATAAATCCACCCCAAGTTATATTTTTAAAAATTTTAGTTGAGCCTCTGTGGAGAGGCCCGAGCAAATATACAGGCAAAATATTATTATAATAGAAGCAATTTTTCACAAAAGAAACTTTTTAAAAAATTTTCTAATTTAAATTTTTTTTTGCCAAAATATTTATTTAAAAAATTTTTTTTGTAAAAAAAGTCCTTAAAACAATTTTATACATGTATTCTAATCAAATGAAAATTAAATATCATGAAGATGATCCATTTATGTTTTTTAAAAATCAGGGTTTCCCGGGAACGAAAAGGAATTTGATTTTTTAAAAAAACATTTTTTTCTAAATAAATTATCTTTCGTCCCCGGGCCCCAACTAAAAATAATTTATATATATTTATATGCGAAATTATACCCCGACTTACGCAAATTCGACTTAAAGGTTATCACTTAGTCCCACCTATCGCGTATTTTCAGGGCATTACTGTATAGCGAGATTCATTTCCTGTACCTAAATTAATAGTGTTCTTATTTATTATAAAAAATATCAATTTCGAACTGCGGTGATTGGATTATGTTTGCTTTATTTTACCACTTTCCGTGAAACCTGTACATATCGAATCGAATCCAAAATGGCGAACTCTTCTTTTCCCCATTCAACTCACTCCACCAATGTCATATAAAAAAGATATTTCCCAAGCAAAATGGCGCTAGACACAAACCAAACAATGTAGCAGTAATTAAAAGAAAGAAAAGACGCATTCTAATTTGAAGTTGCTCCATTCCAAGAGGCATTATTAGGATCGCTAATTTACCCAATTCGTCCTCAGCAACACACTTCGCTGCTGTGTTTTGTTCCGAAAGGGTTATTCCTGAGACTGTACAAATGCATAATTCACGAGTTTTCGTGATATACGGCCGTAAGAACACAGCCTCTGGAAGATTTACTTTGGGAGCAATTTGAGAACAATGAAATGTTTAACAAAACCCAGGAAGAATAACGAACTATAAATTACAGGGGAAGTGGACAGGCTGTTTTGAGGTTTCAATGGTAAACTGGGTGAACAGCTGAGTGTGGTGGGGTTTCTTGGGGTTATCATTATGGGTTAAATTGGATGACATAAGGTTTGCGAAGGAAAAAAATAACCGCTGCCACAATCGAGGAGTCAATTACAGTGCAACAATGGAAAAGGATACGGCTAATATCCGAAACGGGCAGAGTAAAATTACCATCAGGAACATGCAAATTACATTGTATACTTTTTTAGAACTACTGTATTTCTCTTTGTCTGTGGGGAGTGAGAATTCTTTTTGTTTGCGCAACATAGTCGGTCCTCGATATGTCGGGCTTTTTTATTTTGACAATCTCTAAAATCGAATACTTTTTTTTAAAAAAAACTAGGGAGGAGGGGTACACGTTGTCTGCCTAACGAAGGGCTAACTTTCATTGCATAAATTATACAAATGGTCATACTTATTGTTCAAATTATACAAATGGTCATACTCATTGCTCAAATTATAAAACTGTAATTTACATATATTATGTAGTTCCTTTTTTTCCATATAATGTAAGCAGGGAAAAAATAAATTTCAAGTCCATCTCCGCATTCTAATTTGTACTTCAATTTAGGGCCTTTTCAAAAACAATGTTCCTAATAACCTTTTCCTCTGAATTGCACTGTCTGGTGACTAGGAGACCATATAGATGCTTCTGGAAATTACTGGAGAAATCTGTAACATCGTGATCAATGACATAAGCGGATTTTCCGAGAAAGCGTTAGAAGGTAGAGGAGGAACCCCTGAGGAAATCGTTCTTGGTACCCCTCTTCAGTTAAATTCAACTTTTTACGACCCAATTTTACTATATCTTATGTATAAATAAATTTATTACAGCATCACAAAAAATTTTTATAGAGAGAGAGATTGGATTGTTCATTAAGATTTTTAAGTTTCCATGTCCTAAACAGTTTTCATAGTCGCTGAAGCGTAACAGGTGTTGTTTCTGTCACAGTGCTACTAAAAACCATCCTGTAGAGTTGCTGATGGACGTTAAATCTTTCACGGCTCGAAGTCTACACGCTGGCCTTGGAGCGGTTCTGATTTTTCTTAAAATTTTTTTAACAAACACAATACATCATACAAATTATTATTCTTTAAAAGTAAAAAGGTTTCAAATCGAAGCAATAGACTACCATATATTTCCCAATGTAATCGAATCCGTGTTTTCGCCGAAAGGGTGTTTTCCTTTTAAAAATTTACCCAAAATTCAAAATCTGTATTTATCTCAAATTGAAAAAAAAAAACCTGAAATTTTTTCAAGCTTGTTACCATGAGAGCAAAAATGTTGCCAAGTGGGTAAGATAACAAAATATTTTTAGTTAAATTGTTGTAAAGTAAAACAGTAGATACGACAATAATTTTATTTCTAACAACCCTACCTGAAGATCGTACAATTTTTTTCTCTCCATTAATTTGTTGTCTTCTGCTCTGTCTGAACTAGTCATATTTTCTGCGACATTTTTTTTTTGTGTCAGCTTGAAGCGAAATTTGTATTTATGGCACGTGATCATCGACCTATGTTTTCTACCCTGGAGGGAAATTTCGTAGTATGTAATCACATGCGTCCAGTCATACCTATGAGTGAATAATGAGTTTTACTAATTTTTTGTTAACTGGGATTCTGACACTGACATTGAAGGACGTACGTAAAATTTTTCTTTTAGAATAAAAGTTCCATTCAAAACATTCAAAAAGTTAAAATATTTAAATCGATTGCGCAGGTGAGTGAGTGAGTGAATATTAACGTCGCACTGTTCAGCTACACGAGGGCTTTTGGCGACGGACCCGTAATTTTGAACCATGGTCAAGTGACGTGGAAAACCGAGCTGGCACCCTCCTAACTACCACACACACCAACGGGAGGACGTTTCAGCTCGGCAGATTTAACGTGCATTGCTCCCACACGGGGGTCTTAGGGACGGGGCTCGAACTAGACATGCCGCCATGGTCCGATACCTTAACCACTGGCTACCGCAGCCCACGATTGCGCAGGCTAGCGAGAATGTTAAAACTCGCATATTTCCTCAACTACGTTACCCAAATTAGCATGTGTCGAAAATCGTTTAACACGAAATTGAGGAGACTGAAATATTTTTTTCGTGTTAAAGGATATTTCAAAAAATAAAGAAAGAAATTAAAAAAAAGCATATTTCAACAAAAATTAGGCTTATTAGAGTATACGAGGGATGTTTTTTAAGTAAGATCGATTTGTTTTAAAAAAAATAACGACAATATTTTGTTTCAAAAAAACCTTTATTTTAGGATTATACATACTCTTTTGCCTGTTTTTCTACATAGTCTCCAAGTTTATTAATACACTTGTCATACCTTAGAACTAAGTTTTCAAAACCCTCTTCAAAGAAGTCTGCCGCATGGTCTTCCACTTCTTCGTTGTCACTGAAATGCTTCCCGCCAAGACTGTGTTTGAGGTACCGGAAAAGGTGGAAATTGCTCGGATCAGGGTCGGAGCTGTATGGTGTATGGTCCAAAACCTCCCAGCCAAAAGATTCAATTAACTCATGAGTCGTTCGAGAAGTGCGAGGCCTTGTGTTATCGTGGAGGAGCAAAGCCCCTTTTTTGACAGCATGCCACGTTTTGTTTTGCAATCCCTTTTTCGGAGCTTCCATAGAGTTGGGCAGGGCCCCCGGGAGGATTGTTTTTCCCTTTATCGCAAAAAAATCCACCAACAATACACGCGCCGGTCCCAGAACCCCGTTCCCATAATCTTGCGCTTTGACAGCGTTTGTTTGGCTTTGCCCTTTAAACGGGAGAGGATATGTGTCGCCATTCCATGGACTGTTGTTTTTGTTTTTGGGGTGATAGGGGATACCATTTGATTCAACAGGGCCACCCCCCTTCTTCCTCGTAACGAATCAAAATTAATAAAATGGCAACAGTCTTCTTTTGGGTGTGAGTAATCGGGGGAAAACCCATCGAGAACAAAATTTTAAAAGTTGAGGTCTTCAGCCCCAAATTTTGGTACATCACCGCCCGGGGAAAAGTCGTGGAAACCCAAAATGAAAAGGTGGTTATCGGGGAACCCCTGTTCTCACGAATTTTTGTTTCAACTGCTTGCATTAAATCATCAGTGATTACAGAGGGCTGGCCGGGAGCTGTTCTTCGCCCCGGGACTTTTGTTTGCCCAGGTTTAAATTTCCCGCCCATTTTCAAACCCTTTTTGCTGTCCCTCATTGTTTCTGTGCCATAAACTTCTGTTATCTGGCATTGAATGTCTGGCAGGCATGTTTCCCGCAGTAAAAAAACGGATAACAAACCGTGTTCAAATTTGGCGGGCGATTGATCCCCTTTTTAAACATTTTAAGGACTCACAGCGAATCTTTAAGCCCGCTACCGAGCGGGAAAGGGCCCGGAGTGGGGGTTCCCGCAAAGGTTTGGTGGGCAGTGCCCAAAATTTTGCTGCGGCGTAAGCGCGAACTACGGAACTATACGGTTAATGGCCCCTTTACTTTAAAAAAAATCTCGATTTTTTTTTAAATAGGTATGTATTTTGCACGTATTTAATAAATATCAAAAAGGGGAAAACTTTCACGAACTTTAAAAAATTTTTGGGAAAAAAAATCTTCAAGTTTTTTGAAAAATAAAACTTTTATTGAGTTTTTGGGAAATAATCTGATATTTTCCTTACTTTGTCTTTTTTTTTTTATCATCAAGTTGTCAACAAATTGTTCGTTGTCGTCATTCTGTTATTCATTTCACCATTGGAATGTGCGTCTAAATAACTGGGCAAACTTTTCATGATGTTCCACATTTCGGATGACGTTGGAACAGGAGCTGCAATATTCCTTTTATTTTCGTCGTCGGAATCTGCATCAATGGTATTTTTTGAGCTTTTATCAAACTCCAAAATGTTCTTGTCTGCCGTAATTGGGGTTTTTCACACATCATCATCATGAACTGCAATGAATTCTTCCGATGATACAGTAGGACACTCACATCCGGCTGGTGTTTTCCGTATTTTGCTCATTCTCAGAAAGGAATCCTTTTCATGCTAAGCAATTTTCGATTCGTGTTAAGAGAAAAAAAGTGCATGAAAATAAAGCTTGTAGGGACCATTGTATTATTTCGTGTTGACCAATGTTTCGTCTTAAGCGTTTTCGTATTAAACGTATTTTAATGTATACAAGAAGCCGATTGCCTTACTTTTATACGGAAATCTACGGTAATTAGATGACTGTAAGTCACAAAATGATCAGTTTTGATCAGGACAAAGAATATAGATAGTTTTTTTCATAGCGTCCACATTCTTTTCTCACTAGACCCGTACTGAAATTGAGTGGTCGCTAGAGGGCGTTTCTGTTACAGTCAGTATACTGTTATTAAAACACGAGCTGAATAAAAGCAGTTATAGAATAAAATTATTTAGAGTCCAAAATCAGTTTGTTTCACTGATAACTCAATTAACTTGTATAAGTTGAAAGGAACTTGTGCTATAGACAAAAAATATCATGAACAGCCAATAAGACTATTGCTTATAAAAACTATTGAAAAGCTGTACATTAAAATAGATTGCTTTTAAATTGACCATAAACGAATTTTAAGCATCTGTCACTCTCTCTTTTGTCAGAACCTATTGTCTTTTCAAATGGTCTCGGGTAAGGAGATACAATAGCTTGCCTCCTTTTTAATCGTACTCTTCAAAAATATTATAAAAGACTCTAACATTAAAACTAGAGGAACTATTGTTAATAAACCAGTACAGATTTTTGCTTTTTGCCGACAGCATTGTCATAGTCACTCCGTCTCACCTAATGCACTTAAACAGACCTTAATTTATTTGAAAGCGGAAGCAAATAAAATGCATCTTACCCCATAAGCGAGAACCAAACCAAATTCATATCAAGTATCAGTTTTAATGTGAACCTTATTTTGAAACGGAAGAATACAGATTTCAAGCTGTCACTGGTTTCAGATAATTAGGCTCCGAACTGAATACAGTCAATGACATAACCCCAGAGGTTCGCAATAAAGTCACTGCAGGTAACAGGTGTTTTCAGGGACTTCAAAAATACTTAAAATCTAATTTCATCAACATAAAAATAAAACTACTGATTTACAAGTCATTGATAAGGCACGTTTTAACAACCGACTAGCGGCTGTTGGTGTTCGGAGGTTCGAGCAAGTTTTAAATTCAAATTTATTTATCACTTTTACCTAATCAACACAACTAAAGGTGGGAAATGCACTGAATAAGTAATTAGAAGAATAATCACACGGCTTAAAACTACTAACATACTCAAGTATAATCTACTTCATTTACTCTTCGAGCACTCTGGACTTCTAAGCTAGAATTCACCGCAAATATCTTACTTAATTGTACGACCTCCGGTTGTAAATCTTATATAAGTACAATTTTATCACTTTTATTCTCCAATTATCAAAAATAGACCATCCAGCGACTATCCGTCCACTAACATCACGTACCTAAATGTCAACGTTTAAATAGAACAACTCATTTGAATAAATAAAGTCTTCTTCTTCGAGAGAAAGTTTTATATAGAACAGTGATGGCGAACCTATGACCCGTGGGTCAGACACTGACCCACGCAAGCTTTTTAACTGACCCACGATTGCTAGGCAACCACTTGTTTGCTTGCGAGGGCTTATAAAGATTTTCTTTGTGTGGACTATTTATATTCTAGTTGAATTTTTCAAGCCCATTGACACAAATGCAATTTAAATACTTTCTATAACCTTCAGTTTGATCGTTACAGTTCCAAACACTGCCGTAGCTAGTCCTAAGTGGACCCCGTATCCAAATTCTTCGGAGGCCTTTTTCGGTGGACTCTCAATATTTTATGATCTCTTCTTACATATTTTGGGGGACCTGAAGCTTAATGGGCCCCTGGTTCCAAAGCTATGCAAATGGCAACAAATGTATATGTAAGTATGTATTATTTGAAATAAAGCAAAAGTGTTTACAAAATATCAAATAAAGTGTATAATTTTGCTCACATTTTGTTTGTTGAAAAATAATCGGAAACCAAAGCTAAAAAACCACATATATTTAAAGCATCTCTTCTCAGATAAATGCACTTTTAATTAGCTATGCTTGTAGAAAGAGACTTCCATAGCGCCCTTTTTTACCTGTTGTAAGCCAATTGAATTTAAAGATGTTTAGTTTTAAAATACTCTGCTGATAAAATTTTTAAACTTAACTCTTGGTGCAAATGGGCATTAGTGACCCAGGAGGTAGTACTAAAAAAAATATGAACAAAATTTGACCCACGTCTCAAAAAGGTTCGCCATCCCTGATATAGAACATTGTAACGTTTCCCGCCTCCCAGCTGTGAATCAGCGTCTTTATGAAAATGATCATCACAAGTGCATTCTGCACCTACATTTTGAAAGTTATTACGTGGTCCCGCCTTGGCCCACTCTCGCAACATTTGACACCACGAGGGACCCTTTTTCCCGCCGACCAGCAGGATGTAACGGGATGTTGAAGGGCGCCGGCCCCTGATCCCCGAAGAGAGAGAGGGAGAACTAGAGATGCTTTAAACCTTCGAAGTGAGCGGATGCCGAAAGGGAACTTCCCTCTCACAAACTACATCATTTGAACTCTAATAATCTTTTAATAAGTTTAATAACTTCAATGTATAATCTGTAAATAATAGCTGTGACGTAAATAAACTAAATGTTTAAATTAATCAATATCACGACTGTTATTTATATCACGTCACAACATACAGTTAAGAAGAATAATTTTACCCCAAGAGGATTAGTAGAAGGTTCGCGGATAGACCCGTTGCACAGTTTTCTTATATGCCTCAGAAACATGGGCAATGACCGAGACAGACATGGAGATTCTTGCTATATTTTAAAGAAGAGTCCTTAGAAGTATTTTTGGAAGCTTAAAATGGGATAACATTTGGAGAAGAACTAATTTAGAAACTTATAAGCATTTTAAAGAACCAGATATTGTTAAATTCATTGCAAAACAAAGATGAAAATGGGCAGGACACATGATAAGATCGGACGGCTATCAAATTACAAGAAAGATCTTTGTGTCCAGACCATATGGTACTCGAAGAAGAGGAAGACCAAGGCACAGGTGGATCGATTGCCTAGAGAAAGATCTGAAAACTATTAAGGTATCCGACTACGTTCGGAACCGTGATTTTGCAAAAGCGTGTAAATGGATAATATTTATGATATTAGTAAGTCATTAGAGGCTGAATAGAGCGGCAAAATTGCTTGCGAATAAAAGTATCGTTAAAAATTATGTTTAAATACACATTTTGGCAATTAACTTAGAATAACCTTTTTTCCAGATGTTTTCCTTTTGTAAAAACGCTTCTATTGTATTATTATTTTGCCTATGCCTAGCCTGTGACCCTCTACAGAGGCTCAACTACAATTTTGAAATGCATAACTTGAAGTCGGTTTATCCATGTTTTACGAAAACAGAGGGGAGAAATTTTAAGAAAATACGCCGATACTCATTATTTCCAAAATGGTTGTAACTCTGGAAAATAATATGTGAATTTTTCAAAAATCCTAGTTGAGCCTCTTCTGTACAGAGTGTCTGAGCTATATGCTATTGGCAGCAAAATGTTATTATAATAGGTGCTTATTTTTACAAAAAGGAGAACATTTGGAAAAAAGGTTATTCTAAGTTAATTGTTTGCTAAAATATTGTATTTAAATAATTTTTGTCATAATGTCCTTAAAACAATTTTATACATGTATTCTAATCTAAGTGACACTAAATAACATGAAAATTATCCATTTATGCGCTTTTTTAAAATCTTGGTTCCGAACGTAGTCGGATACCTTAATGTCCGAAATAGAAAAAGTCTGGCCAAGAACAGAACAGCCTAGAATGGAATTCTTGGGAAGGCCAAGGCCCAGTCTTGCCATTGAGGAAGGAAGAAATATTTTGTCTGAATGCGAAATCGAAATTGAGTTTTCCAAGAAAAAAAGAAACAAACATTGACAATGGAATTTTGGAAATAAAAGACTGTGGGAAAATTCACTTTCTAGGCACAAGAAGATTCATAATCTTAAAAGAAGATTTGAATTCTTAAAGAAGATTTTCTTTCTAGTCATTTAGCAAATACATGATTGATTTTTGATGAACTCATGAATAAAACTTAAGCTTTTAAAATTTGCATAGATTATAGTGTTTTCTAACAACTAGAAAAAATGTCACAGTTTCAACTAAAGCTTTCAAATCTCGTATAAACACATTATCGAAGCGTGATTAAGATCATACAATTTTGATTAAAAAATTGATAGATTCGATGGCAGAAGCTCCATTTCGGTGGTATATTTAAATTTTAATTTAGAGCACTATTTTTCTAAAATTAATCGTATAATTAAATATTAATTAATAATTCTTTTATGCTTTTAACCCTTAACTTCGAAATTTTTTAAATTTCTATGAAAAAAAATATATCAGCTGGTTCTCGGCACAAGAAAAGGAAAATATGAAAAAAAAAAAAATTAAGCAGTTTTAAATTGAATTTCAGTCATTTTTTTGTTTTTGTTGCAAAAGTACAATATTGCGCTGTAGTGCTGTAAATTACAAAAAACTTTTTTATATGAGGATTTTATTATAAAATGTTTAAATTTTATCTGTAATTATTTCGTCAATAAACAAGAGGAAGCATAAAAATATAATGGATTCTTTTATAGCAAAACACAATTTTGGAGGTGTAATGAGATTTTATAATTGTTGTGATTTCTGGAAAAAATGTATTTCCATCTAGAAGTGACAAAATTAGCATGTATTTCGTTGCAGTAAACTTTTCTTTTCAGATAAGTGATTTGTAGGTAATTAAAAAAATATTGAGTGTGTTAAATTAAAATAAATCATATGTTGCAGAAATGCAACAGTGCGAAGTTAAGGGTTAAGTATTAACAATCGTTTAATCATTCATTATATGATTAATATTAGAAAACTAGCGATCCAAATTAAAATTTAAATAAGTAGAATATTTAAATTATTAAATACACTGGTGCAAAACTTAAGCAACAGGTGGGTTTATTGCCATAATCCTCACGAAAATCATCTGAGAGACATGAAATTTGAAATGAGGGAGAGAATATTATAAAAATGCAAAGGATGACGGTGCGTCGGCGCTGCTGAAAAAGGAATAAAACGCATACGGTATGGAATAAAAAAAAAAACAAGCTTTATTGAACGCGTAGTATCGTGACTCATGATTGTCTATCCAACAACAGGAAGAACAACAAGCAGATGTTCCTTAATATGGTATATGCCCCTCTACTACATAATGGTTGCTTCGCACCGTCTTCGCATACTCAGAACCAGCTGGTGCAACATTTCTGAGGTAGGAGTGCCCATTCCTCAATCAACATCTGTTTGAGTTGTTGGTTGTTCTCCGGATGATGTAAGCGTGTGGCAAATACGTCTCTCCAAAGCATCCCACACATGTTCGATGGGATTTAAATCTGGGGAGAGCACGCTGGCCAATCCATTCGAGTGATATCTTCACTTTCCAGCAGCTCCCTCAACAGCAAGAGTGCGATGTGGCCGTGCATTGTCATCCATAAAAATGAAGTCTGGGCCAATGGCAATTCCTCGAAAAGATGCACATGGGGAAGAAGTACCTCACAATAAAGCGATCCCCGTTACAGACCCCTCTGTCGAAAATGTGAAGCTCAGTTCCGCCGTTCAGCATAATAATACCAACCCAAACAAGTTAAGAACCCAGGACCACCGTAACGATGTCTTCCTTGATGTTACTGGGATAAACCGGGTCCCAAGATCTCTCTCCAACAAACGCGTTGAGAATCGCTTCTGGTACTGAACCGACTCCCTTTCATCCGTAAAGAGGACACGACTCCATTGATCAGTTGTCCACCCTTGTGCTCTCTGCCCACTGTAAACGGTGGCTTCAGTGGCCACCTTCAACGTGGGAGGTAGCGTTCAGACGGCGTGGCGAACAGGCCCCTTGTGAAGGCATTCGGCTACAGTAAAACCGCTACACTTGTCGACCTGTTGCTGTACAGAATTTCTGAACAATGGCGCTTGCTGACTTCTAAATGATCATTTTTCGCCCGCAGGATGATATATCGGCGTCATCCTGCAGTTGTCGTCCTCGGGCGGCTGGGCTACACCAACCTTTCTAACATCTGCGGTACCTGTGGTTTGGAACGCTTCTTCAAGCGCGAAACGACACTTTGTTGATTCCGAACTCTGCAGCTACACTGGTGACAGTACGCCCCTCCTCCAGCTTCCGATCATTCTTCCACGTGTGAAGTCGTCCAGGTGATTTCTTCAGCCATATTTCACGAACTGACTCCACTGGCACTTGCAGAGAATATGGTGAATTGCGTCTCCGTCCTTCATTTCATTCTACTGTTGAGCAGCGCGCGCCGACATCACGCGTTTGCGTACGCTCACATCGCTTCTGACGTTTGTTCCTGATATTTGCATACGCATGACGTTTCCCTACTGACTTACGTGTTCCCTCTACTGATCTCCAGACCTCTCTGCAATTCCATGGCTATCTGCTAAATTTTTACATTGTTGCTTAAGTTTTGCACACCAGTGTATAATACAACCACCCATAAAGCATAGTGAATAGTGCCGCTGACTTCTGTGTCATAAGCCCTAAGTTAGAATCCCGGAGAAGGCATGGATGTTTGCAAATGTATAGAGCCTGTGCGGCATGGGGAACTCTAAATATTCAACTAGCCGAAAGTCCTCTCGAGAGGTTGGTTATAGGAAAAGAGAGGTGGAATGTCTCTGACCTCTCCCAGGGGGTTTTCTGCTTCAAAATTAGGGTGGAATCGAGTCAAATCGTACTGTCACTTGTATGGTGCTCAAAACTGAGGCTAAGGACAGACGTAAAACTAGCCAGTTGCCACGATGAGTGTCATGGGAGTAGATCAGGTTTCATCAGAAACAATACTAATCAATACGCACATTTTACTTTGCTTAGGTACCACCTGATATATTCAACAAACTACGTAAATTCATTTACTTAATGAAACATAAAACATAACTTCCTTTTTTTTCTCGGCATGTACCATATGCCTGAGTGGAACAATAAACTTGTTTATGCTAACCAGTTCAGTAAATAGTATGTTGAAATCTTGGCTTTTGACACAAACACATTTTAATTTACCATCAAATCCTCATAAATACACCGGAAACAAAAATGACTTGCACATAATCTTTAAAATATGGTTTTTGTCGTTAAAACTAATTACGTTTTGTAAAGTCTAATAAGTTTTCTAATGGTTTAAACCACCTATTTTTTTTTTACATCACCCGAATACTCTGTAATAACCACCACTTGTAACTTTTTTGAATTAATTTTTATAACAATAAAATAAATAGTATTTTTTGACAAGTGAGATGACAATTCATTACAAATAGTTATAGTAGAGTACTGTGATCGCCCTCGCGTCTTCTGCTAACATAACTCCTATGTTCTTTGACGGCCACGATTAATGGCAAAACTTTTCCAACCCAATACCAAGAAGATAAACAAAGATATTATGCAAATGAGATATACTATAAAAGGATAGAAGCTTTGATGATAAGATATATAGCGCGGCAAGCTTAGAGATAGTTTAGTGTGGAATCATTCTTGATCGTTAGTGCGGTATAGTTTAAAAGATAGCTTAGTGTGTAGTCTTGCAGATCAAGAGTTAGCAGTCCGATAGTTTTAGAAGCGAATAGAAGCCTAATATAAAGAAGTCAGAATCTTCTTATTCAAAGTGAATTATAGCTATCTCTCTTTCTGAAAAGGAAGGAGACCTCGGAAAAAGGTAATATTTGATATAAGTAATTAGATGAATAGGATTATTAATGATAATTGAGATAAAAGGATCTAGTTGCGTGATCTGACTTAAATACAAGGTTTAATTGGTAAGTTGACTCTCACTTTAAATTAAAATTGTCAAATTAGAATTTAAGTAATATAAGTTATTCTTAATAAAAGTTGTATTAAGAACCACTATGTCTCATCAATTACAATCCCACACCTCTAGCTTACGTGGAACCGGTAATGACATGGTCAGGTCACAGTATGGCTATGTCGCAATGGCGCCCGAACTTATATATAATTCTGGGTTAGGGTAATGTAGGTGGAAGTATTTGCCCTACCTGGAAATGTACTTCTTTCAGGGTCAGGAGAACATTGCAGAGTTTATAGAGTGTATGATAATAACATACAGTTACTTTGAAATCCCAAGTAATCTGTCATGTGCTTACTTATGTCATCTCAGGGCTCAAGATTGGTATTTGATATCGTCTGCTGTTAGTGCAAAATACAGCCACGGATTTGCGCAGCTCAAAAGCTGAATTAGCGAAGGCTTCTTTCCCGCGGTCAAAATCAAGAAAGAACTACAGTCGTGCAATTTTATGCATCCTAGCAGGAAGAAATCAGATCCTACTGATTTCGTGTATAGATTACTAAAAATAGAGTAGAAGTTTAGAATTAGAATGTCCCAAGCAGACTCTAGTGGATCATATTTTAGTTCGATCCACAGATACAGGACTAAGTGGAAGTCAAACTACAAAACACGATACAACTTTTAGAAGTCTTGGCTAAATCTCGAAGAGAGAGATATTCTTGCAAATTACAAAGGGTTATCAGAACGATAATATAGAAAGACGAGGTCAAATGCGCATAGGATGCCTAATCTTGAAGCTAATGGTAGAAACTGGAGGAATTCTGAGGCAAGCATTTAAGACCAAATAACAGTAGAAATGAGTTTTACGAGAATAGCCGTCAAAAATAATAGAGGGTTCGAGAGAATAGGTTTCATAATAATGACAGAGATTCAAATAACAGGGGTTACCTATTTCGAAATGAGCGCGAAAATGATAATATTACATTAGAGGGGACCGTAGAAATAGGGTCTGGAGTGAAAATTTCAATCGAGGAGATAGGACGCAAGGGGATGATTAAATATTGTAAAGCGGTTAATGATCAACCTCAAGGGGTGTCGACAAGAGAGACAATTAGATCTTCTCCCGATATGTATATCACCCGTAGAACTTCCCCACGTTCCTATTTTATTAAATAACACATTTTGAAAGCGCTATGGACACCGAGCAGATAAATCATTTATATCGGAAGAAGTATATAGAAAATATTTTTCTATAAGCAAAAAAAAAAAAAATCGCGAGCCCAGGTAATAACAGCACAGGGTGCGAAATGCCAAAACATGGGGATTATAAATTGAATATTCGGATCAGACAATTGAAAAGCAGTTTGGTCATTTCATGTGTTGAAAGATTTAATACCCATGTATTCTGTATAGATTTCATAAGTGTCAAGAATCGTATTGATTTTGATCAAAAATCGTTGAAAATTCCAGATTCTCAAATAAATAAGGTGGTTGAACCAATTAAAGAGGAAAAAGGTTGAAATAGATTTATCTAAGACAAAAATTGGGGAGGTAGAAAAACAAAAAAACTACAAAAAATTAAGTTTAGTAGTTTTAAAGCAAGTTATTTTCAGACAAAACCAGGTCTTACTCATGTTTTATGTACCATGAAATTGGACACGGAGATAACCCACCTCAGTAGCTTCAAGGTCTTATAGGTATGATCGCACTAAGCAAGCAATAATAGATTTTCACATACAAAAATGTTACAAGAGGAAACGATTGTTCCAATTCAATCCCCATACCTGTCACCTGTTGGATTATGCAAGAAAAATAATGGGTTACCACCGGATAATCCGGAAGCATATATAGGTTTGCAGTAGACTATAGAAAATTAAATTCGATCACAAAGTATCCGCGATACCCTTTTACCGCCGTTAATAGATGATTTATTAACGAACATACCATATATACAACAATATAATGTCGTCTCTTGATCTAAGAAGTGGGTAATTTCTCTCAAAATGGCAGTAAAACCCTGTGATATTGTGCAGCTAAGACCGCATTTTGTAGCTAAAAGTGGCACTTATGCTTTCGCTGATGCCATTCGGTTTATCAGAGCAGCTCCCAATTTTCAAAAGGCAATTGACATAATCCTAAAAACCGGTGATAGTTTGTGAGTGTTTACATGGGATGACGTTATTATCGCGTTCCATCATTCACTCACCATGTTGAACATTTAAGGGAAGTTTTTTCGTTGTTAAGGGATGCAGGATTGACATTAAATAAGGAAAAATGTAAATTTGGGTGCGATGAATTGAAATATTTAGGATTAATTATTAATAGTAAAGAAGGAATTAAAACGGATGAGACAAAGGTTAGAGCTATACAAGAGATGAAACCGCCCCGTAACTCAAAAAGAGGTGTCCAAGTTTTTAGGTATGTCCCAGTGGTACGCGAAATTTATTAAAATTATGCGGATATTTGTGAGCCACTTTATAATCTTTAAACGGTACTTAAAAAAATTTGTCTGTCCATTGAAGCACACAAAAGCATTCGAAGAGGTCAAAGAGGCGGTAAATAAAGCGCCAGTTTTAAAATTACCAAACTTTCAGGAGCCATTCGAGTTATTTACAGATGCCAGTTCGATTGGTTTAGGAGCAGTACTTAACCAACAAAACAGACCAGTGGTATTTGCGTCACGTACACTGAACAACGCAGAGAGAGGAATTGCCACAGTAACCGAAAGAGAATGTCTAGCAGTAGTATGGGCGTTGAACAAATTTATAGAACATATTTAGGAATATTACCAATTAAGGTAATAACGGATCACGCCGCCTTAACACGCCTAACACATGGCAAAAATCGTCGAGTAGGATGATTAGATACACCAAAGTTAGCAGAATTCAATATAGAATGGGAACATAGACCGGGAACTCAAATGCAGTGGCTGACATTCTTTCAAGGAATCCAGTTAAAAGTGGCAACTGCGATAAAATTAATTGTGCCATAATCAAGGATTTGGTACTTTACTGCGGAAACAATTAATAACGGAACAAAAAAATGACCCAGAATTAGGTCATATATATGATATTTGTTAGAAAAACCCGAAGCATAACTCGGTTAATGCAACGATATGTGAGAATTGGTCCCTAATGATTTCCGTTTAATTGAAGGATTGTTATTTTATGCGAAACACGCAACGTCATTAGTGAAAATGCGTGTATACATTCCAAAAGTCTTTAAGGAATGAAATAAATTGTGAGAATTTCATGACAAGCCAATCGCTGGACACTTAGGCAGATTTAAAAACGTATCATGTACCCGGGACGTTTGTTATTTCCGTACATGAGAAAATTCATTGATCATGTCTCTACATGCCATATGTGCTGCTAATGTAACTATGTAAAAACGCGTTACCAGCTGGTCGATTAAATCCAATTATATCAAATTATCCATGAGATAGTGACGTTAGATTTATTAGGCCCGTATCCTATATATATCGAGAATAAGACGTAACCGCTATATTTTTAGTAATAACCGATCATTTCAGCAAATGGGCCGAAATTATACCTCTAAAAAAGGCCTCATTCCGTATATAATAGCGGATATTTTTGATAACTTTATATCGCGTTATGGAGCTCCAATAAAATTCACTAAGTGATAATGGTCCCCAAATTTATATCCGAGATTTTTGAGCACTTAAGTGAAAGATTAGGCATAAGGCATGTGAAGACTGCTGCATATCGACCACAAGCAAATGGACTGAAAGAGTTAATCGAGATATAGTAAATGATTGCAAATTATGTTAACATCACACGATACTTGGGATCAATTTACGTGAGTTTGCTTACGCCATTCGTAATGGCGGTAACGAAACAACGGGAAAACACCGGCTGAATTATATTTTTAGGTCGAAAATTGATTACACCATTTCAAAAACTAGTTATGGATATCGGAAAGTTCAAAAATTCAAAATTCAAGATATACAGAAGTTTTTAAAGCAGTTGCACTAAGTACGAAAAATTAAACAGGAAAAGGTGGGAAAATATTAAGTAAATAGACGTAGAAAAGACATAAAATAAAAGCGGTAAATGATTGGTCTTATTAGAAACACACCCTGTAAGTTCAGCAGCTAACAAAGTGTTGTGCTAAATTTAAACAAAAATTGAGGGACCTTATAGAGTTTTAGAAGTTAAGAATTGTAATAATATTGTAATATGGAAATCAGGAAAAAGATTAACAGTTAACGTAGATCAATAAGAATATATCGTCATAGTGAAATGTGACGAGGTCGAATTAGAACAGTATCCCAAATAGTATAAGTGATCAAGTCAGGAAACTAGTACTCTGAAAAGTACATCAAAAGATTAAATGAGAGTCACAATATGGGAAAGAAAAAATCTGCGGTGAAACGTAAGTTAGAGGCAAAAGGATTTCAAACAATCAAATCAATATAAAAACAAGGTGAGAGGACCCATAAAACAAATCACTGGTCAGATCACTACCCAACAGCTCCTACTTGGGGAATGAAAATAAAAACAAAAGGTTTAGATATAATAGGGTATTAAAAGATCAGGTGTGTTTGGGACAAGTGTGGACCACTACAAAGAAAGTGGCAAAAAGAAAAGGGAAATTGGCCACACATAATAGTAAAGCATAAAATGTCATCCAGTACTGGCTTCTGTGGAAGCAGGAAAGAACAAAAGAGCATGCACAGAAGTTCCAGATGTAGCAAGATACAACTTAAGACCACGACGGAGAAACAGAAGAACCCCGACCAGCCAAGGTTCAAATTGGGAAGTCAAGGGAAAGGACGACAAGGAGATTACAAGCCCTACAACAAGAAATTCCAGTACAACTGAGAAAGAAGAGTGATAGCACCTCAATGTTGGACGAATGGGAGAAAACATATAAAAATCAGGTTGTATTGTTTCATTTTTGCGATCTTCCAACAACAAGTGGTCGGAAGAATTATTGCAGCAAAGTAAGTTCCGGCGGTGCTTTAAAAAGTTATAAGCCGTCAAACACAATGAGTGTTTATTTAATTTTAAACCTTTGACTTGTTAAAAATTTTTTTTCTGAAGAAAACATTTGTAATCACACATTTGTTTGTTTCTGATGTATGACTTCGTGAGATGCGAAAATTCTTTGCTATTTGTTATAATAGTTTATTGAAAAATGTTTGTAATTGTATAATATGTATATATATATATATGTTGTTGTATTGTTAAGTGTAATATGAGGCATCTGTTCAGGGAAACGCGGCGTAAATAAGGCACCAACAATAATAATACAACGATGCTGCGCGGCTCATTGGGAGTTTTTGTTGAAACCAGATGTGGGATGGAGATAAAATTTATTGCATATATAAATAATATATACAATTCGTGGAATTGATTAATAAGCCATGGAAATAGAGACTCAAAGTTTCTATTTCAGGAGACTGACCCTGAAAATCTTGGAAAAGTATGCAATTTATAGCTTCATCAAGAAAGGGAGCGAAGTACCAGCTCCATATGAAGTGTTAGAGTCAAAGATTGGGTCTGTGCACCCAGAATATTTGTTTTAGAAAAATTTAAGTGTATAAATATTTTAAGAAATTGAATGTTAAAAAGAGAGAGGCATAAATTAAACAGTAATTATTAATGTTGGCCTAGTTATTGGAGTAAAATTTATTGTCACGAGTTTAAATTCTAAATGAATATTAAAATTTAATTCTTAAGATGAGTAATGAAAAATTAAAGTCAAGATAAATTTTGAAATTATAAAAGTTAAAAATTTAAGATTAAAATTGCAATGAAAATTAAAGTCAAGATAAATATTGGAAATCATAAAAGCTAAAATGAGGATTTAAGATTAAAATTTAAATAAAACTCAGGAAAGCGAAGAAATTTAAACAGAGATTTAGACATTTAATTTATTAAGGCATTGAGAACCCTTAAGTAAATCAATACGTTTTTCTTCTTGGAGGGGTTGTGACGTCTCGCGTCTTTCTGCTAACATAACCTCTATGTTCTTTGGACGGCCACGATTAATGGCAAAACTTTTCCAACCCAATACCAAGAAGATAAACAAAGATATTATGCAAATGAGATATGTCATAAAAAAGGATAGAAGCTTGACGATAAGATATATAGCGTAAGTGCTTAGAGATAGTTTAGTGTGGAATCATTCTGATCGTTAGTGGCTAGTTTAAAGTGATAGTTTAGTGTGTAGTCTTGCAGATCAAGAGTTAGCAGTCCGATAGTTTTAGAAGGAATAGAAGCCTAATATAAGAAGTCAGAATCTTCTATTCAAAGTGCGAATTATAGCTATCTCTCTTGTGGGTAAAGGAAGGATCTGAAAAAGGTAATATTTGATATAAGTAATTAGATGAATAGGATTATTAATGATAATTGAGATAAAGGATCTAGTTGAAAGATCTGACTTAAATACAAGGTTTAATTGCGTTGACTCTCACTTTAAATTAAAATTGTCAAATTAGAATTTAAGTAATATAAGTTATTCTTAATAAAAGTTGTATTAAGAACTACTATAAACTCATCAATTTGATAATCCCACACCTCTAGCTATTGCAAGTGGGAACCGGGTAATGACATGGTCATCACAGGATGGCTATGTTCTGCAGTACTCATGGGCCGATTTTGGGATTTTTTAATTCAAACCAGTTGGATTTACAACAGAAATGTAAATGTTATTCCATAATACCTTCCTCCCATCGATTTTTGCTTTGCCATACAGTTATATATTATTCTATTCAAAACGTAGTTCTAGGTTGTTCGGCAAAAGGTCTCGTCTTGTAGCTGGATGTTAAAAAAACACATATGTCTCAAATTTTGTGTGTGGTCTGCAACAAAGATGCTTCTACAGTGTTCATGACAGCAACGACAAATGTATTACAGTAAGTTCCGTTTCACACCGACCCTCTTGGGGCTTGCGAAATGAGGTCACGGAATCAATTGAATGCTATAATGAACTTCAGTTTCTACGGAATGCAGAGGGAGAAATAGGGGTGATGAGAAAGGGTCTTTTCAAGGTAAAGTTATGTGCAGTTTCTACCTTTCCTAGCTGAAGTTTTTTAACCGTTTCCAAAGAACGTCCTTTCAAGTAAGATAAAGGTTTCGTGCATACTACATATAGCCCTGATATATATATGTTCAATACATATATAGAGAGGGAAAAAACGGAAAAAAGTACTTATATATATATATATATATATATATATATATATATTTGCATGTGGATTTACAAATATATATTCTTCCATTGCATATTGAAGGATAATACATAAATATTAATATCCTCAATGATGTTTAGATATAAATACAATTATTGTAAAACAAATTTTAAAGAAAACGTCATATCTTAAGGTATCCGACTACGTTCGGAACTCTGATTTAAAATATATAAATGATATTTCATGATATTTAGTGTCACTTAAATACATGTATAAAATTGTTTAAGGATATTTGACGGAAAATTACTTAAATACCATTTCGCAAATTAACTTAGAATAACCTTTTTCGCTAAAAATGTTCTTTAATCAAAATACTTCTATTATAATAATATTTTGCCTGTATATAGCTCCTCAGACCTCTGTACAGAGAGTAGCTGAACTATGATTTTTGAAAAATCACATTATTTTCAGAGTTACAACCCATTGAAATAATTATTTTATGCTTTTTTCTTAAAATGTTCCCTCTGTTGTCGTAAAACATGGATAAACCTACTTCTAAGTGATATATTTCCCAAAATTAAATATACTCTGTACAGAGGTCTGAGCTATGTATAGCAAAAATATTATTATAATAGAAGCATTTTTCACAAAAGGAGAATATTTTGAAAATGGGTCATTCTATGGTCATTTTTTGTCAAAATATTGTTCTTAAATAATTTTTCATTGTAATACCATTCTTAAAACAATTTTATATACATTTTCTCTAATTTAAGTGACACTAAATATCATACATATTATCCATTTATACGCTTTTGCAAAATCACGGTTTTGAACGTAGTCGGATGCCTTAATGTCATGTCATTATTATTACTATTTTTGTTTGTCTAGAATAAATACCGCTGGAAATTTATATGGCTGTGAATTACTAGTAGCCAAAGTTTATTCCACGGACGCCTTTTATTCTAATAATCACACAAATGAACAAAAAGATCTCCAGATGAATTATAGTATCTCGAAAATATGAAAACAGGAATCACATATTAAGTTCAACCAGCGTTGATTATGCATTAGAATTCTTTTTTTTCCGACTGAAAAAAAAACATGTTTAGAATAATTTAAATAGATATCAACTTTAGTAACACATAGCTTTAACTACAAACGATTATGTGCAATAAACTAAATAATCAGATAAATTACGATTACATGAATTATATTGAATTACAGCAGGCGATAATAATACGAAAGAGAATTTTCCAAGCAATATCTGTAATTTAAATAGTTAAGTAAAAATTAGTTCTAAATGGTGAAAAGAAGTTTAAATAAAGAGCTAAAACTTTTTTACGATACGAAGCAATGATGCTATGAATCATCTTAAATATTTTAATTTACAAGGATTTCATCTTTTTTTTTTCATTACACTATTTATTTAATCCTCATAAATAAAAACTAATCCCATTGTGTTCATTGTTTGTAGACATCGCCATTATGAGCGAATTCAGCAAATGCTTTACTTTCAAAATGAATTCGAGTAACCAGCAACGCATATTTAAATTTTGTAATATGGACAAAATCGTTATTCAGACGTAGGTCAGGGTACGTTTGCCAATTTAATATTCACTTTCAAAAAACTTTCTATGTATTTTTCAATACATATGTTTTTGCTAAAATTCTAAATTTTTTGTGATCTAATAGTTTTATTCCTTCAATTGTATTATAAGTCTTTCATACTTAAAAATAATTGACAAAAATGTATTTAGAATGCTTTTGAAATTTAACATTTGTATTTTATTACATTTTATTTTATTTATTTTTAATCTAAATATTCGTAATATCATTCATTTTTGTGGATGGTATATAGGGAAATATTTATATTTCTTGACTTATTCTTCATTAAAAGGCGGGAATATTTCAATCATATCGTTTAGCTGACGATATTCTGCCGCTTTGGTTAGAATTTTATTATATCATGTAATAAATAAATATGAGATTCAAATGGAATTTATTTCATACTATATATTATTTATGAAATAAAATAAGTATTAAAGTTAAATGTGACAAATGTATGCATCATTTTTATAAATTTTTCTTCGTTTTCTAATAAACAATCCTTTTTACTATTTTTTTTCTCCCATTATTAATACTCAATTTTGTTTCTTTGTGAACATTAGCGATACTCCGATATATCTGAATTCAAAAGCGTTATCTTTGAAGAGGCAATTTTCCCCTAACAGTGTAGAAGAGTGTTTTATCTTATATTTTGTTTTTATTACTGTACTTTTTCCACTGTTTACTTTTTTTTCGAAAGAAACTTTTGCAAACACATAGAATAAATTCTTATCTTTCTTTAAACCTTTTACAGGTGTGTCATTTGCGATATGGTATTCAAAACATTTAAGATAAAATTCCTTTCTTGGAAAGTGTTTCGACAAAAAGATTTCCAAAAAAATGGTAAATAAAATAAAGGGAGGAGTTAGGTGTAAAACTTTGACATGGAACAAGTTTGGATTATTATAGTGTTTTGCTTTTGTCATGCAATGAAAAAGATATGTAAAGAAGTCGAATTTCATTTTGTTTTCGACATATGTTTGCTGTAGATACATAGAACGATGGATATGTTGTTTAAGATGCTTAAAATATTATTAAGCAACAACAGTACTTTTAATCCATGGCTAAATCGAACTGTTAGGTGATTTTTTTACCTTTAAGCAGACTTAAAAACTAAGAGCTCTTATTGATCGACCACTACAAGAAAAAGCCTTGGTTTCACCCATATGCCACGCGACATTTTACTAATTTTTTGATATCTGAATCACTTTCGACAAGCATGAAATAATGGGAGAAATTCATGTGATGTCATAACCATATGATAACTGCAATCACTTGTTTCCAGCCAATCAGTTCATAGCTTCATGTGACGTCATTGTAACATGATAAATGTAATCATATGTTTTCAGCCAATCAGTTCATGCGCTTCATTGCTACCAACTTTTGCTTTTTGCAAAAACTTTCTTTTAAAAAGTACATATTTGTCAGCAATAATAACGCGCATAGGTAAGCAACATAAACTTGATTTATACATATGTGGCGGTGTGATATCTATATGAACTAGTACCAACATCACGCGAAGACGATCGTTTTGGCGTGATTGGTTACGTACTTGCGTTCGGAACGGAAGGTACACAGAACGAATCTATCCTCCTTCATTATGACCCCGGCCGCAAAGGAACTGCGACCTCTTCCAGGCGCCGCAGTCGTGGCGCCATCTATCCACCGCACAAGCAACTAAGCCGTCAAACAATGACGCAATCAAACCGTCACACAAATGACGCACCAAAGTCAAAGTCTCACACAAATGACGCACTTCAAAGCCGTCTCGCGCACGAATGATGCAACCCACCAAGTGATGCAACTGCTTACATACTCGCCACGAATATGTATCGTTCGCCTTATTCGCCGAAAACACTGGTGGGGAGTATGTGGCGGTGTGATATCTATATGAACTATAGTACCAACATCACACGAAGACGATCGTTTTGGCGTGATTGGTTACGTACTTGCGTTCGGAACGGAAGGTACACAGAACGAACCTCCCTCCTTCACATACATAATATAAGACTTTTTTTTTTAATTTTGAAAAACTTTGTAAATAATCTTATTATTTGAATATCTTTACTCAATTGTCAAAATTTAATTTTATTTAAGCTTTACAAGAAGAAGAACAAGTATATATATACAAGTCTAATGTTGGTTTTGATTTCAATGGAAAACACGTGATTCCGTTTATCATGTGACCATCATGAATTAAGCCCATTAACAGTTTCCTAAAATGACACAGTGCACTGTGTTGCACACATTTTCCCCTCATATTACTATTTTGTATCTATTTATTGTAAAGTAAACTCATTTATCGAAGAAACAAAGCTAGAGTTTTCTGTCGTAATCTGTCTATATATACTAGATTTAATTATACTTCATTCCATCAGAAATTTGAGAAATATTTTATTTTAAAAACAACTTTTTATCAAAAAATCTGTTACGAATTGTAAAAAATATTTTAGTCCGTTTAAATTCTTTTTCCTTATTTTGGACTAATTTTTAATTGACAATTTAAATTATGAAGTAGTTACAGATATTTTTTAGGTTAAAAATTATCTTCCATATTATCGTCTGCTTTAATTCAATAATTCGTATAATTCTAATTTATCTGATTGCTTAATTTATAATATTTGCTTATAAATAATCGTTTGCTGTTAAAGTTATGTTGGCATCTTTTGTAATTATTCTGTGATATGATCGTTCTATGGCGACCATATCTTTGATTGTCAGCATGAATTAGAGGTGTGGTATTCTCGAAATGAATCGACATTTTAAAATTCTTAATATGACTTTATTAAGAGAATATAACTTAAATTTCTAATAAATTAGATTAACTTATATTAAGTGAGAAAAAACCAAACACACAGCTGTAGTTAAACCTGATCGCGTAACTTTGATAACTTATCTAAATAATTATATTATCCGCCTACTACCTCTGATAATATTACTAGTTCTAATATCAAGTAATCAGTCCTACCTGAATCAAGCTTGGTTGTCTGGTCATCACTTTCAGAGACTTTAGGTACGCGTGCAATAGTATGCACCTTGTAGTAATGGCTGTGAAATCTGGTAATCTTGGTAGGCCGTCAATTCACACTTCTATCTCTTCCAAACAGAACTTTCTCTAAATTGCCATCCCGCTTACTAAAACTTCTGTTTTTTAAAGACTATCTTACTTTGCATTTACAGTATCAATTCTCCTCTTTTGATTTGGTTGAAAAGATTTGTCATTAATCTTACGTCAAAAGAACCCAGGTAGGTTATGTTACAGAAAAGACGCGTGAGCCCGTCACAATTCTAAATATGTTTTTTTACAGTTGGGGAACATAATTATAATGCGTAATCGACGATGATTGTGAACTTAATATATAATTAATTTTTGCATATTTTTGAAGTATCATTCATTTGGAGGTCTATTTGATCGTTTGAGTGATTATAAGAATACAAGGCGTCCGTGAAATACATAAACTTTTGACTACTATTAAATCTCGGTTGTCGTTACATTAAATCTCTGTACAGTTTATTAAATAAACCCCATGATATAAAATTTTTCACGTTCAAATATTAAGGTATCCGACTATGTTCGGAACCGTGATTTTGCAAAAGCGTATAAATGGATAATATTTATGATATTTAGTGTCACTTAGATTAGAAAATGTACATAAAATTGTTTTAACAATAGTATCACAATAAAAAAATTATTTAAGTATAATATTTTGACAAAAAATGAACATAGAATGACCCATTTTCAAAATATTCTCCTTTTGTGGAAAATGCTTCTATTATATTTTGCCTGTATATAGCTCAGACCTCTGTACAGAGGCTCAACTAGAATTTTTGAAATATATAACTTAGAAGTGGGTTTATCCATGTTTTACGACAACAGAGGGGAGAAATTTTAAGAAAAAACGCCGATAATTATTTCAATTGGTTGTAACTCGGAAAATAATTTGAATGTTTCAAAAATAGTTCAGACTCTCTGGAGAAGTCTTCACTTTATATAAGCACACACACACACACACACAAAATATTATTGTTTTAGAAGCATTTTTAATAAAAGGAGATCATTTTGAAAAAAGGTTATTCTACGTTAATATTTTGCCAAAATATTGTTTTCAAATAATTTCTTTCTGTTAAATTGTCCTTAAAACAATTTTATACACGTATTCTAATCTAAGTGACACTAAATATCATGAAAATTATTCATTTATGCTCTTTTTTGAAATCACGGTTCCGAACGTAGTCGGATACCTTAAAAAAAGAAAGAGAAATCGATTGAAAACAAAAAGATGGTGTTTTGGAAAAGCATTTTACATCGAGAACTAATCTAACCATGAACTTAAAGTCTTTGGAAATAATACAAATAAATTAATTGCAAAATTCTATGCATTGTCTTAAAACTTATCGACGAGTTAATTTGACAAGCTAAGACTTAATACAAATATTAATTTAAAATATGAATGACTGTATGCATCATTCGAGCATAACAGCCTAAGCTGAATTCCGGAAAATCGCAACATCAAATAATGATTTGCATTTCAGACATATGTGGTGAGAAACAATGGAGGATTCTATTTTGGAATCTTAAGTCTAGCGTCCCTTCCGGTTCCAGGTAACATTTATTATCAACTATGATTGATAGGTCGTTCTACGTAACACCAGAATAGAGAGAATATATTAATGATTCACGATTTACTTAAATATTTATTATCATGCGTGGAAAAAACATAATATTTAAGTCCTTATGCTTACATAATGGCTTTTTTTCCCAATGCGTCAAAAAAAAAAAACTTATTCGAAATCTTTGCTTATACTTTACATTGGGGAAGGTTTCATGCTCCAAAATTCAATGTAAAAGTATTATCAACATATTATTGTTAATCTTTTCACAGATGATTTCTTGAATTACGATGATTAAATCTCGTGATTTCTTAAATTGCGAAATTTTTAAATTACGAAATGAAGTGTTTAATAGCGCTTTTTAAGAAGATATTTGATTTTTGAAATTTTTAATTATAAAAATGGTCAAGAAATACATATAAGAAAAAGTCCTTCTGTAACTGATCACCATGGTAGCGTATTTTGTTTCCGGGCAACGAAATGATCGGTTAAGGGAGTGTTAAGATCACGATAAATCTAACTCAACAGAATATGAGTAGAAAAAAATATTTTTGCACTAATTTATACGTAATTCCTTGCATCTGCATTTAAATACCACGGAGAAGTAGTCGCGCATCTTTCAGGTATGTCATTGGTTTTGAAGGGGAACACCAATAACAAAATATAAAAGTAATACTATAAAAAGACAAACCTATGAATATGATTAATAATATCTACTACCTAGGACAGCGATGGCGAACCTTTATGGGTCAACGTGCCATTTTTTTCTGAAGAAGAGCTTAACGGGATATAGACGTGCCGTCAAATAATTTTTACTTGTGATTATTGGGAAAATAATAAAACTAAATGCTAACAACACAAACCGCTTTATTTATTACAAAAAAATATCTTTTGCACTGTATAGCTGTAAATGTTTTAGTTTTATACGAGTAATTCAAATTAAAGAGTAAGCATTAGTGAGATTTCTGTTGTTGCAGATTGTGGATGAAAAGTAACTTATATCAGGATTCTAAGATGTTACTTTTAGTAGAATGCGTGTTGAATTGGAATCTCATATGACAAACGGTTTCTGTGCAATTAATTATTTTTGCTGTGGTTCACTTTTTAACAAGAGGATTTGTGATTTGTTTCAAGATACCGTTTTTCAGACGATTTTTCTGCATACCACTGTACAAGAACATAAAACACACACCGCTTTGTCCCTTTACTAATGTGTGTGTGATGCCATATTTCTAGATTCGCCAAATTTGAAATTATCTGTTACACTTGCAATTTTGCACTTTTTGTTCTTTTGCTGAACTAGCCAAGATAAATAACAGTTAAAAATCGTAAATATAATACAAATAAACTTTGAAATACAGTTGTGTCAATGGAATTGACTATGCTAGGCGTAGACAAACTTTGCATCATGATTAATTGTAGTCCACGACGTATAACTAAGGAAAGACAATAACAAACGAGTGGGCTCCCCCCTCCCCAACCGATCATTCGTGTTTGTTCGTAATACTTCATAGTGAATTTTGCTATTTTGAAATAAAATACAAACCATTTTGATCACTGGCGTGCCCAAAATATTGGTCGCGGCCCCAAGGCACGGGGCCACTGTTGCCATTCCTGCCCAAAGGAGATCCCCCGTTTTTTAATTTTCCAGCCTAGGTAGCCGAGTGGTATGGTATCGGACCGTGGCTTGCCTTTCACGAGTTCAAACCCAGTAAACCAAAAACCCCCGGGAGGGCAGCGATGCACGTTAAATCTGTCGGGGCTGAAACGTCCTCCCGTTGGTGTGGTGTGGTAGTAAAAGGGGGACCACTCAGGTGTCGTCCACGTCACTTGACCATGGGTTTAAATACGTGGTCCGTCGCCAAAAAACCCCCCGTGTAGCTGAACAGTGCGACGTTAATATTCAATCAATCAATCAATCAACCAGCCTAGGGTAACTACTAGAAAAAAGTTTAAAAACCATTGCTTTAAAGCATGGGTCGGCAAACTTGCGGAAAGAAAAAGACAAGTTATAAGTGAAATAAGATAACAAGTGTCAAAGAACTACATACGATTAAGCAGGAAGGGAAATGGGATTAATACTTTTAAAAATATTTAAATAAAGCTTCGCACTAAAGTAACATTTTTCATTTCTTCCAAAACTAAAAAATAAACAAAGATATTTTTTTCTGCAGCTCAGTGCAAGAAAAACTATTGTCAAATATCATAACGTTGGGAATTAAATTTTCAAGTGTCGTAAAAAAAAAAAATGGTTCTACTAATAATACCGAAAAGATTGTATTCTGAAATGTTATGTTTGCACTAATTAAAATAGACTTTGATTGTTCTTGCAAATAAAAGTCATTTAAACTCTCCTTTTTATTTACGCTTAAGCATGTCACAAGACACGGAATGTGTTTCTGTCACTTTTTGGGGGCTGTAGGTGTGTGTATCTCTAGCTCACATTCAAGAGTGTTCTTTAATTCACGCATGTAAACAAGCAAACTTTGCCGGAAATCTCTTAGAACAATGTCCTTCCATCGGCATATTTACGGATTTCCGAATACACTTTTTCAATTGAAAATTAATTTAATACAGAAAACCTTAAGTCAGTCAAATGTTTAATTGTAGACAAAGACAAGATAATCTTTACAATAGATAATTATAAAACAAAAACGAAAGGAAACTAATAATTTTAGTTGATATAAATATGTTTTTAATAACTTATACAGCTAGAAATATTTGAAGAGCCGCAACCATCCTTACAAAGAGACATATGCGGCTCGCGAGCCACGTTTTGCCGACTCCTGCTTTAAAAGAACGTGAAACATCTACCCTTCAGAATTCTGTTAATGTTTTGAAAATGATATGCCAATGTTCTATCAAAATTATAAACTACATTAGCTCACCAAGAACCTGATCTCTGAAACGCTTGACAACTCTGTTTAAAAAAATGTATACTTTTAGACTTATTTACGTGGAAATATGTGATAGAAAAAAAATAACTAATTTCTTAGAAACAATAAATAATTAACCATTCTATTGTGAATTCATAAACAATGCTTAATATTTGTTGTTGTAGTCTAAAATTAAGATTTCCTCTTTTGAGAGCTAACACTGTTCATTTTTGGATGTAAATGTGTTAACTTTTTTGGATTGTACTTAAAAACACTTGTAATACATTTTTTTATCCCCCAGCAAGTGCTTCTGATTAGACGCTCGCACAATTCGTTAAGAGGATGGAAGAAATAATCCAATAAGGAATTCGATCCAATAGAGAAAGACTAGTCACAATATTTTTAAATGTTCAAAATATTATTTCTATAAATAATATTTTGGTTACGCCCACAATTGAAGTAGATGCATTGTGAGATGCATGAGATACGGTCATATACAAATGATCAGATTGAGTAGACGCTTATATTAATTTTTTACAGATTGGGTAAAATTCAGCTCTAATTTGTTCTAACACTGCTTAAGACTTTATGCCATGAACGCATTAATTAGGTAGAAGTTCTGAATCATCACAGTGAATTAAAGAAAAGGTTTCTTTGTGAAGTAGAATCTATGCATATTGCAAAAAGCTTCGCCAACAAAACTGATCCCTGAATTGCTGCATGTTTGTATAGCTTTTATAAAAACTTTTTTCAATATAAATTATTTATACAAGTTCATTGTACGTTTTCAATATTTGTTCACATATGCAAGTATTTCTCGCATATACAAGTACATTAGCATTAAAATGGAATAATTTTCCTCTAATAGTAAATATTTTTATCAACACTGGGCAACAGCCAAAAATTTACAGTCACTCTAAAATCACCGATCGGAGATAAGAGCCAGACACTATGTGCTTCGTCCAGTCCCTCAACAACGAATATCACAAAAAGATAATAACGGGTTTTTTTTTTTTCCTAAGACATTCGTAACGGACAATTCTATTTTAAAATCTTGTGCACTTGGACTTTTTCCGGTTTCACGAAGCATTTATTACCCAACTGTGATTGATGAACCATTTCACGTAACGCCCCTACCGAGAGAATACATTTACCATCTCGCGATTACCTAAATATTCTCCAGCGAAAATTTTCAATACAGCGAACACTCCCCCTTCCTTTCTCTGACCCATAAGAACACGAAAAGCAGCAAAGCAATTGTTTACAGTAGAGATAGAAGTCTCTTCACTACACCTGCATACGAGGAGCATTAAAACGTTCGGTTTCGAAACCTGCAGCTACTTTTTTTTCTTGTTTTTTTTTATTAGCTTATTCAATTTTCTTTTTCATTTCGATTCCTCGCATCGTCCTACATCGTGGGAAGCCTGTAAATATCGTCATCGGCCGATGAACTCATAAGACGAAAGCGGTTGAGTTTAGTTGTCTTTTCTGTTTAGTGGCAGACGAGTTGTGGATGAATATTTAAAGTAGTAGAACAGGAAATAGGTTTAGCATGTGTAAGCTTTCGTTCACAATGCAAGGGAGGATTTTGTTTTTGTAGACGGCAGGGATTTGGATTTCGATCGCAAAGAACGTGAAGGACAGACAGAACACAAATGTAAAATAATGAAACATGAGTTTCAGACATTAGCATTCAATACGTTTCCATGTGGCCTTAGACAAAAGGAAAAAATAACTAGTAGAATCATAAATGAGATAAAGAGAATAGTAATAATAATTTGGCAACATGGCTCACTTATTTTAAAACAGTAAATAAAACAAAAGAGAATAGTAACAATTATTTGGCAGCATGTCTCTCATTTTAAAACAGTACACGAATCAATGTATTACTATTTTTTTACTATTCAGTTGAATCTGTAACAGTATTACACTAAAATGCCTTACAAATTTTTAAAAGGTGCAATGATGTAATAAGAATAAACAAATCATTGAAGAACAAATATTATTTATGAAACGAAATCGTGGAGGAATTCGAATTTGTTTTGTTATTTTAGATCTCAAAAAAGGCAACGTGTGTGAGGATTATTTCTCTGTATCGTTTTGTTTTTTAAAATTAAATTAAATTTGATTCACGATCTAAAGATGATGATACACTTTTTCACTTAAATTCTTCTCAGATTGAGTCATCTACAGAAAAGTGTTTATTGTCATACACGCAAATGAGAATTATTTAAATCAATATTTTTGGAAAAGACTCAACGCTGATTTTGGTGACAAAGCGAACATTTATATGACTGAAAAAACAGATTTAGCAAATGAAGAAATTATGTTTGCAAAGAATTGTTTGAATTATGTTTGGTAATGGGAAAAAATATGTTTTTAATTTTAGTTTATATTTAATTTACATTTTTCTTACATTTAATTTACCTCTTTAAATCGAGGTCTGCGACTGTATATACAATCTCAAATAACTATGATTAACCCGAGATGCGATTTTTGAGATTTTTGTTTGATGATAAAAATTTACTTGCAATTTCTAATTTTTTTTTAGGTATGATACTGATTCAAATTTTTTAAAAAAATTATAAGATACCTTTTAAAATTTTTTGAAGGTAAAAAAGAAATGATTTGACTTTATGCATATTTCTAAATATGCAAAAGGCCTATACTTGTCATCGAAATCTTGCGCTTTTTCTAAGTCACTTTTAACAAAATATTTAAAAAAATCTTTGTGTTTGTTATTGGTACTTGCGTATTATCGCAACAATCGCCAACTCTGGTAATAACTCGCCAAAATTAGCAACCTCGATTTCCTATATGTCGTACGCGCTAGGTGCTTCGTTTCATATAATGTTGACAATAGGTTGCGATAATACGTAAGTACCCTAATAATTATATATTTATATCCAAGCCTACTAATTACGAAAAAATATATTTACAAACCTTCTTAAAATAAGGTCTTTTTCATACACAAACAGTATTTAAAATAACCTAACAATAATTTGGATACTTGGAGCTTCTGTTGGTAGTTTGGCAAATAATAATTTCAAGCTTTCCGTTTTAAATGAAAAATATTGCAAAACGTCTTTTATAATGTTATATTAAAATGGCTTAAAAGGACGAAATATAAGAATTAAAAGAATATCTTTTAAGACTACACAGTACCCTTTTTCAAAAAATGTTTTTGGAGACAAGAATAGAAAAAATAATTTATTTTTTACATTCAGATTATATTATTAAGTTGATTCTGAAAGTAAAAAATGTCAGTTTCACAAGCCAATTTCTTAAAATTTAAAAAAATCAAAAATTTCTTAAGTTTTTTAAAAGTTTTATAAAATGTCCAATTTTAAATTTTTTTTAGCCGTTTTAAGTGATTTATGTTTCATAGATTATTGAAAACAAAGATTAGTATGGATTTGAAAATCTGTTCTCTTGTTGATTTTTAATAATTATTTTTCGAACTAAGTCTCGAAAAAGCACAAAACTTTTTAAAATATTTAATTTATTATTTTTCAAAAATAACTAGAGATCTGAGACCTATAAATCCATACAACTTTTATAAGACATACGTGTTTGAGAGTATCTAGAAAAAATTTCAAGACTCTCTCTTGAACAGAAAAAAACCTTAGGGATTAGAAAACACCTACATCTTCAAAATTAGTTTTTTAAGCTTGTAAAGGTATAAAACAAAAACCTATAACACCTGTAAACCTCTAATTTTCTAATATGTCATTTACCACAACTTAGGTTCTATATCAAAACACTACTTTAATTAATTAAGAATGAAAACATTTCTTTTTAATTCGAATTATATTTTTGCATACTATTGATAATACTTGTTATTATAGCCAAGTATTCAGCATAATCTTAACAAAATATTTTCACAAAAGTTTTAAGATACAAAGCATTTACATACAACATAATAATGATTCTAATTTAAGGTATCCAACTACATTCGGAACCGTGATTTTTCAAAAGCACATAAATGGATAATTCTCATGATATTTAGTGTCACTTAGATTAGAATACATGTATACAATTGTTTTGAGGACATGTTGACAAAAAAATTTATTTAAATACGATATTTTGGCAAAAAATTAACTTAGAATAATTTTTTTTTCAAAATGTTCTCCTTTTGTGAAAAATGCTTCTATTGTATTAATATTTTGCCTGTATTCAGCTCAGACCTCTGTACAGAGGTTCAACTAGAATCTTTGAAATATATAACTTAGAAGTGGGTTTATAAATGTTTTACGACAACAGAGGGGGAGCAATTTTTAGAAAAAAACGTCGATAATTATTTCAATGGGTTGTAACGCTGAAAATAATGTGAATTTTTCAAAAACCATAGTTGAGCCTCTGTAAAAAGGTCTGAACTATATACAGGCAAAATATTATTATAATAGAAGCATTTTTCACAAAAGGAGAACATTTTGAAAAAAGATTATTCTAAGTTAATTTTTTGTCAAAATATTGTATTTAAATAATTATTTTTTGTCAAAATGTCCTTAAAACAACTTTATACATGTAGTATAATCTAAGCGACACTAAATATCATGAAATATCCATTTATGTGCTTTTTTAAAATTACAGTTCCGAACGTAGTCGGATACCTTAAGGTATCCGACTACAATACTTGTAGTCAGAATACTTGTATTCAGTAGTCTTATTGCAGTATCACCGAAGGGCTGGTTTTTGGATATACGATTTTCAGCAGTGTTTCATCTCCTCCAATTATTGTTTCTCATTGCAACCTGAGAAAGTTTTGACCGCGGCATTTTCTCAACAGGAAAAACTAATGAAAAAGCTTCTAAGTTATATAAACTATTTTTTTAAAACAAAAATTGCCTTTGAAATGAATCTTAATTAAGTAACTATTATGACTCAAAGAACTCAAAACATAATGGAGCAAAAATGTTTTTAGTAATGAAAATTGAAATTAATAACCATTTCATACTGAAAGAGTTGATTGTGCTCAAATTATTTTTAATTAATTCAATTTAAGAGTAAAAAAAAGGCTTTAAAATGAAACCGAAACCAAAACCTAAAGCTTATAAAACCTCAAATATCTTAAAAACTAATTTGATCTGAAATTTGGTGGCAAGCGTCCCAATGATATGGGCCACAAGAAAACGCAAAAAAATTTTTTCGATATATTTGAAATTTGTAGGGTACTGTGTAGTCTTAAGGAATATAAAATGTATTTGAATAAATCACACAAAAAAAAAATCAATGAAAATTGGTCTGAATGTCATATAAACAAATCATTAATCCTTAATCTAACAGTTATCTTTACTTCTGATAAAGAAACTGAGCAAAAAAATTAACAAAATTAAATGAGCAAAATACTTCTAATTGAGCAAAAAAATTAGTAAATTGTTTTTATGGTTGAATTTCAGAATTTATATTTAAAATAGTATATTACTTACTGGATATTTATTTAAATGTTCTTCGTCTGCCAATAAATAATTATATGATGTTCTCGAAGTCGAATGGGTAACAAAGTTTTCATCATAAAAGAAAACCCATCGTACTTATTTCGTATTGTAAGGTGACTAACCGTTCTCTTTTAGGGAGGACAGTCCTTTTTTTATGGGTTCTATCCTTCCTCGAAAAGTGTCCTCCTACTTGTACTCCTCTTTTAAATATTTTAAAACTGATCTGTTAATCTCCGTACTCAGAGATGAACCAAACATATTTCCAATATGTCGAAGACTGGTCTGAAACAAATATCACAGGAAATAGCAGTTTTCAATGGTGTTTTTTGACTTCATTGTAAATAAAGTGGGAAAATATAGAAAATTGTTTTGAGTTTTTATCAAAAGAAATGCCTGATATTAAAATCGATGACAATGATCTGTTTGAAGAACAAAGATGACTGAATGTATATTTAAATTCTAATAAATTAGAACAATTGGAAAATAAACATGCTGAAATTGATAAAAGATGGGGAAAACACTTAAACCATTTCAAAATAGAGCACATTCCATATGAAAATTTAGTTATTCTTGGAGAATTCACATTGTGCTGCTCTGGAAGTAATGCAGAAGTTGAAAGAGTTTATTGAGTTGGTAATGATTTTTGGACAAGTGAGAAATCAAGATTGAAATATATATATATTAGCTACAGTGACAACCATAAAATTCGGTATGAAGGATATTTTTTGCTCTGAAATTTCCGATACATTAGAAAATAATATGTTGAAAAAAAAATCCTTCAATTGGAAAAAAATACCCGTTTAAGTAAATAATTAAAAGGAATGTAAAGCTCAATTAGTGTATTTTTGTTTGAATTAATAAAAATTTTCATATGTAGACGCTTGCAATTTTTTCTTAAATTTTTCGTCCTCCTTTTCATTGTAAAAAAACTGGTCACCTTACGTACTGTAAAATATTTAGTTTTATTTAAATTTCTTTCTTTATTTAGAATTAATTTCTAATTGAATATTTATGTTATACAGTAGTTATAGATATTGTTTAGGTAAAAAATCTTTTCTATATTAATATGGTCTGCTTTAATTCAATAATTCACGAAACTTTAATTTATCTGATTATTTAATTAATTTATTTACTGCTATATAATCGTCTGTTGTTAAAGTTATTTTGCTTAAATTTGCACATCTTTTGGAATTATTTAAAATTTTTTTTATTCAGTCAGAAAAAGAACTGCAAAGCATAATCGACGCTGATTGAACTTAATATGCATTGAATTCTTGTCTGTTTTCTAGGTATTATCATTCATCTGGAGATCTTTTTGATCATTCGAGTGATTAAAAGAATAAAAGACGTTCGTGGAATAAACTTTGCGGCTACTATTTTTCACACAATACTCATCTAAATATTTGTTATATAATTTTTTTTCGAGGTTATAAAAATTCATTTTATATTTTCTGACTTATATATTATTGAATAAGTATAAGATAAGCAACAAAAGCATAACGAGAAATATGATATTCCTTTAGAAGTTAAGTTCAAAATTTTTAATAATGGAAGAATGTGTACAAAATAAAACTTTTTTATAGAAATGCCATTTAAAGCTATGCCAAAGTGAAGGAAAATTTTTAGTTCAATCATATTCTTTCTAAATATTGAATGCGTTATTCTCTTTTCATGTACTTATACTAACATAAACAATTTAAAATTTACGAATACTAGACATATTTTGTATTTTCTGAATAAATTGTTTTACTATCATTATTAATATTATTCTAAAATAAAAATTTATTTTTTATAGTTATTATAACTTAATATTTTTTTCTCAAGATATTAACGTATTTAAATCAATCTTTTCGTATTTAGAACATATTCTTTGAAAATGAATGTCAAAAACGCAAGTGTTTGTAAATAAATGTGAAGAATGTAAAAGAAATTTACCCTAAAGTTGCAGTAAATATACTCCTTTTTCAAGAATTAAAAGCATAAGTACAAATTCATGGGCAAGTTTATATAATCGGTGCAAAAGAAATATTTATTAAACTCTATAGAATCCTTAAAATACTCTTTCACTGCAAATCGAAAATTTCAAAAATTAATTTTTAATTTCTTTTAAAGCAAATTTACAATTCGAAGTCAAATTTTATAACATAAGAAGCAAATTATTAAATTATACTAACCAATGAAAATCAATATATTCGAGGAGAAAAATCCTTAATACAGATCTGAAATTTTTATAAAACAATATGCATGGATGTATACTGAATTTAATATTCAAAGAAAAAAATGTAGCAGGAAATTTATTTTCAGAAATGAAAGGGAAATTCCAACAAAACTGAGAATGGGGGGAAGTCTTAGTATAGAAGTTTCACGACAAATATCAAAATAGTGTTTTTAATTCTACATTATCATTTTTAATATACATTTGAGATAAAATGTAAAAATGCCTGTCATACTCTTTTTATAAATTTTGAAATAGATGACATATTTTTGCATTATCAGAGCAAAAAATAAAACAAATAAAAATAGACGTCTATAAATAAAATGATGTAAATGACTCATGGTATGGGTTCTGAAAAAATAAATAAAATCACAAAGGTGAGAAAACAATGGGGAAGCATACGGAAGTTCGTTTTGAAATACATCCGCAGGTGGTCAGAACTCAGTCAGACAGTCGTGAAACACCTGGATTGGCCTTGTATGTGAGTCAGAGAACTCGCTTATATAAATTCATAGACATAATAACAATAATATTGTTTTAAAAAATCAATCCATATGCATATTTAAATGTAGATGCAAAATATCAATGCTACATTCACCTAGAGTTAAAATTCGAATCCATATTATGTGGGATTAATACAGCAGCCAGTTTTTATATTTCACGGTTTCCCTTTCTTTTTATAATCACTCAAATGGTCAAAAAGATCTCCAGGTCAATGAAAATAACTCGAAAATGTTCAAGAACTAATTACATATTAAATTCATCCGGCGCAATAACTGCCTCATAAATGCCATCTAATAAACCTTCTAAAGTGGATCGAATGTTTTCATAGACATAAATTAAGTAAAAAATGGTGAAGGACATTATTTTTATTATTAAAACAAAAGCACTTACATTTTATAAAGGTTTTTTAATATATAAAAGTAGTATTTATTCCTGAATAGTATGATAACTACAGAAATTCTTGGCAAACGGCACGGTTTTCTATATATAAATAGATAAAGTATTCAACTGTAATAAATAAAAAAAAACATTTAAATACTTAGGAATTTTGACGAAATTAAAAATAAAAGTCAATGATGCTCAGAATTATTTGCAAACAGAGGGACTAAATATCCATCAATGTGTTCAAAAAATACGTGCTTTACAAACCGTATTAGAAGCAAAATGAGATGAATTCGTGAATGACGCTTTAATATATGCTAAAAGTTTATGTGAAGAGCTAGAAATTTCTTTTGAAACCCCAAGACGAATCAGGAGGAAGCATATATTTGGCGACGGAAGTAAAGATGTTCAGTTATAGTACGAAGATGACTTGAAGCGAACAATGTTTTCTTCAATAAACAGAGTAACTGCTGAAATTCGAGAAAGATTCCAACAGTTGCAGAATCTAGCACAAAAATATGCTTTTTAAGGCCTGAAGTGATATTGAGCATGGACGAACTTAGATCAAGCTCCTCAAGACATTAATAAAAAAGAATTTCAAGTTGAGCGCGTACGTCTACAAGCTTTCGTAGCTGCAAAAGACCCAGGCTGTAAAAAAGAACTCCTTAGGTCCGGCTCTCTGGGTTTATTAAAATATATTATTGAGTCCAAATTTAAAGATGGCTTACCAAGCATTGCCATAATATTGAGAATTTTTTTGACATCTGCCATCAGTAATGCCAGTTGCGAGAGAAGCTTTTCTAAGCTAAAATTAATCAAAAAGTATCTCAAATCGACTATGCTCCCGTTAAGGCTAACAAATTTAGCTATTCTGGCAATTGAACATGACATACATATTGATATTGACAACTGCATAAAAGATTTTGCTATGAAAAAAATACGAAAAGGGAATTTTTAATCAATAAAAAAAATTTAAAGCCGCTTTTTTTTACTTTTACTTATTTTCTTGACTAAAAATTAAAATAGAGAGGCGACAAGTTTCCGATCGGCCCCTGGCGACGAAAGCCCAGCTACGTCACTAGATTTGAGATATTAAAATAATTACTTAAAGTATATACTTTTTCCGTAAATCCACTTTCTAGAATAGAACTTTACGAAGAAAATCATAAAAAATAGCAACAAATTCCATGAATGGAATGTAGATGTAATATGAATACAATACCGAGCGAAAGAACATTGAGAATATAATTCCCTTAAATTAAAATAAAATTTCAGACATTTAATGTAATTCAAAATATTTAGAAGATATTGCCATTCTCAGGCAAGGATAGGAGAATGAAAATTAAAATTTTTTAAAAATGAAACAATAGAGATAATTTATTAAAATTCAGCGACCAATCAAACACTTCTGAAGAGCAAAAGTGAAATTTAAAAATACGTATTTTACTTTTGCCAAACGATTTTGTTTATTTTTATTATTCTGATTACGTTTGGTAACTTATTATAATTTTGCTGCTGATGTAACAATCTTTGGACTCCTTTGCTGCATTCGGATTGGCTATACTGTCCCGCCCATCGTACGCATCAATCTTTTTATCTTTTCTACCTTTTTTTACTAATCTCTTAACTTTTCAAATTTCAATATAAACCCACGAATTAAAAAAAATTGAATCATTTAAAATCCTATAAGCTAACTCTGGTTATTGAAATAATTATCACAATCATTTAGACCAGTGCTCACCAACCTTTTTACGATGTCTGTCGTGTTGCCTTATATAGTATGTCGCAGGGAAATAGCGAAAAATTAGGGGAATTTCAATTTCATCAAATTCCTAAGAGAGATAATCAATTGACGGGAGATGTTAAAAAAACGTCTCTTCAAGGTCCTTTCCCTGATGAAAGTAAGTGATTTTATCAAATCCCTGAATTGTTTCAGTGAAATGATTAAATGAACTGGTCAGGATTTGAATTGGCAAAATGCTATACAGAGGGGGACACCTGGGGCGAGTCCTTGTACTTCCTAACCATACAAGTAGTACTATGGATCCTATAAATGTCAACCCCATATCTTTCAAAAAATGGCACCATAGGAATAACATAGAGATTAACTACCAGCCTAATTTTCTAATTATTTGTTAATTAATTTCGAATAAATAATTTGTATTTCATTGACTATTGTTGTATTACTTACTTCTACGTTTAATGATCCATCATATTTGTTAAATATAAACACTTTTAAACTCTTGACAATATTATTTCATCATTTCACTGTGAAACATGTCAAGGATTCGTTCAAATCCCTTACTTTTATCAGATAAATGACCTTGAAGAGACGTTATTTTAACATCTACCGTCAAGAGATCATCTCCCTTATGGATTTGATGAGATTCCTAATTTCATCATTTTCCTGCGACATATATAATGCGGCGTAAATAAAACTCAAGCTCATTCTACAAACATAATTGGATGTGACAGAGTATTATTGTGTCAATCAGAATAAATCTATCATCGATTCTAGAAACATAGTTTCACGTGTTCGTCAAGGATTTTATAAATCAATATCTTTGATCATTCACAGTGATATCATTAAATATATGCAAATCTGTGTGGCTTTCCAAAGATATTCCGGTACACACCATGATTCCATCTGTTATATGCGCAAGAGCAGGATAATAAGTGTAAATTGGAATTTTAAAATCTAACATTTTAAAAATAGAATCCAACTAATTTAGAAAGTCTAGCATATGCATCATATTAATTGAAAAAATAATTTTTTACGCATATAACAGATAAATTGAAGACAAAAGACAGTTTTACGAATTAGTGATTCCATTTGAAAGAACCTATAAAAGAACATCTGTACTGACTGTTGCCACCTCGATATCACGTACAGAATAAAATATTTGAAGTGTGAGAATGATAAAAAAACCTCAGAAGTTAGAAGAGGAAGAGAAAGCAAGTTGTGTAATCTTTTTTATGCCTACACGTATGAAAGAAAAAAAGAGCAAAAAAAGGAAAAAAGACACAATTATAAATTAAAAAAATAAGAAAAAGTTCTAATCTCTCAGTTGCGTCACGGCTCAAAGTCCTGAATGTCAACTCGTAGGTGCTCGAACTCGAGTGGAGGTTTGAAGACCAGCTTCTGTAGTATCTCGTAATGTGTTTTTTTCGTTTTTTTGTTGTGTGATAAGATTTTTAAAATAATGAACATCGAATCTCTGCGAATCAATTCACCGATAAATCAGTGTTCAACAGACAAAAGAATCGAGTAACTGTCATAAAAATAGAAGTTAATGTTCCAAAGAAAGATTTTTTATGCTATGTCTGCCGAATTAATCAGAGGTGGTAGTCATTCGATTCGTAGTATGATGAGTCAATGGAACTGAGAATTTTTGATAAAAAGATCATTTAGCAATGAGACAAAGTCTGATTTGATTAGACTTGGCAATGGAAGTTAAAGTGATTTGTTTTATATCGTTTGGCAGAACGTATCATGGAATTTTGCTAAAAATACTTATTCATGGAACTTTAAATAACTGTTCAAGGTTATGTTTTGTGTGAATTAATTTGATTCCACTATTATGTACTAAATCAGCGAAAGATGGAATATACAAAAATAGGGATGCTCTGCTGTTATAATAAAAAATATACCAATTGTCTATATTATAAAAATGAACATAATAGTAATTCTGGAAGAATACCTTTTAATTTATGATTTAAAAACCAATTTATTTCTGTCCTGTTTTTTTATACAGTACGAAACAAATATATATTGTATTTATTTACAAAATAATATTATTTTTATTTACATATACAGGGCATTAGTGTTGTATTAATGAAATTTTTGAATAAATATATTTATTGGGCATAAAACTATAAAAAAAACCATCTTGTGGGGACCAGCGACGTTTACAAGGGTGGGATTTGGGGGCTTACACCCCTTCCATAGACCAACAGATTTTTAGTTTTTAACATAATATTACACATTTCTTGGCTCATGCGTCTACGTTTTTTTAAAAAACTTAATCCCTCCCATGAAAATAGTCAATGTACGCCACAGGTATGAACACGAAATAATAAAGATAATGCACACACACACACACACTCGAGCGCATGCACGCAGATACACACACGCGCATGCGTGTGCACACACTTCTCTATTATCATTTTTTCTCTCCTCGCTATGCTCTAGGAATTTATATTAGATTGGGGAAAAAGAAATCCATTATTTTTGCATGAAAATCAAGACTTTATTTAACATGCTGTGACGTCTCTCGCGTCTTTCTGATTAACATAACTCCTATGTTCTTTGACGGCCACGATTAATGGCAAAACCTTTCCAACCCAATACCAAGAAGAGAAACGGATCGAATATGTAAATGAGATATACTATAAAAGGATAGCGCGGCAAACCTAAATAGCAATAGCATAGATAGCATAGCGTAGCAGGCTCAGAGATTGTAGTGTGGAATCATTCTGATCAATAGCGTGACAAAGCTTAGTGTGAAATCTTGCGGATCAAGAATAAGCAGTCAAGAATTAGCTGCATTGCGGATCAAGAATCTTCATATATAAAGTTATAGATTATATTCTCTAGGTCAAGGGACCTGAACTGGAAAAGGTAATATTAGATATAAGTAATTAGATAACAGGATTATTTAGGATAATTGAGATAGAAGATCTAGTTGTGATCTGCCCTTAAATACGTGATTTAAATTGGGCTTGACTCTCACTTTAATTAAAATTGTCAAAATTAGAATTTAAGTATTATAAGTTACTCTTAATAAAAGTTGTATTAGAATTATGTCTCATCATTTTGATAATCCCCACCTCTAGCTTACGCCGGAACCGGTAGACATGGTCATCACAGGATGGCTATGTCTCAATGGCGCGAACGTTTTTAAATTTTGGGTTAGGTAATGTAGGTGGAAATACAATTCTACCTGAAAGGTACTTTTCAGGGTCGGAGAATGTTGCTGAGTTTATCGAGTGCATCGATAACAATATTCAGTTACTTGAAATCCCAAGTAATCTGTCATGTGCTTACTTAAAAGTCATCTCAGGGAAGGGCTCAAGATTGGTATTCGATATTTGGTTCGTTGTTGGTGCAAAATACAGCCACGTTTTGCGCAGCTCAAAACTGAATTGGAAGGCTTTTCCCGCGATCAAAAATAAAAGAACTACAGTCGGAGTTTTATGCATCAAACAGGGAAGAAATCAGGAGGCGACTGATTTCGTTTTATAGATTACTAAATAGAGAGAAGTTTAGCATTAGGAATGTCCCAAGCAGACTTAGTGGATCATATTTTTAGTTCGACTCGAACCACAGGTACAGGGGCTACGTGGGGTCCGGAATCCACAAAATACGATACAACTTTTTAGAAGTCCTAAGCTAAATTGAAGTATATATTATTCTTGCAAATCACAAAAGGGGTTATCAGAACCATAATGTAGAAAGACGAGGTCAAAATGCGTGCATAGGATGCCTAATTTTGAAGCTAATGGTAGAAACTGGAGGAATTCGGAAATAAGGAGTAGACCAAATAACAGAAATGAGTTTTACGAGAATAGCCGTCAAAAATAATAGAGGGTTCGAGAGGAATAGATTTAATAATAATGATCAAAGATTCAGCATTAGGGGTTACTCATTTCGAAAATGAGCGAAATGATAATTTTAATGTGAAGGACCGTAGAAATAAGGTTCGAGTGATACTTTCAATCGAGGCGATAGGACGCAAGGGGACGATTAAATATTGTAAAGGTTAATGATCAACCCTCAAGGGTGTCGACAAGAGAGACAATTAGACTTTCCAATATGTATAGCACCCGTAGAACTTCCCCACGTACCTATATTATTAAATAAACACATTTTGAAAGCGCTATGGGACACCGGAGCAGATAAATCTTTTATATCGGAAGAAGTATATAAAAAATATTTTCTATGTAAACAAATAAAAAATCGCGAGCCCAGGTAATAACAGCACAGGGTGCGAAATGCCAAAACATGGGGATCGTAGAATTAAAAATTCACACTCCAGACACCCGAAAGAAATTGGTCATTTTACAGTGCTGAAAGATTTAGAATCTTAGCGTATTCTGGGTATCGATTTCATAAAAGCGTCGGTAAATCGTATTAGATTTTGATCAAAAATCGTTAAAAATTCAAAATACACTGGTTGAAGATAATAAGGTAAATAAAGGGAAATTACACGCCAATGGGTCAGTAGAAAATGAAGTTAAACATGGTGGCTACACTTTTACCGAAAACCATGGGAATAATATAATTGGTGATAAAATTAATTGCGCCATAATCAAAGATTTGGTACTTACTGCAACAATTAATAGAGGAACAGAAATGACCCAGAATTAGGTCATATATATAGATAGCTTAGGAAAAACCCGGAAGATAACTCGGTTAATGCAACGATAGTGAGAATTGGTCCCAGACGATTTGCCACCGGAAGGATTGTTATTTTATGCGAAACACGCAACGTCATTAGGTGAAAATGCGTGTATACATTCCAAAATCTTTATGAATGAAATAAATGAGAATTTCATGACAAGCCAATAAGTGACACGTCGGCAGATTTAAAACGTATCATGTACCGGACGAAAGCTATTTCCCCGTACATGAGAAAATTTATTGATCAATATGTCTCTACATGCCATATGCGCAAAAGCCAAGTTAATAACTATAAAAACGCGTTACCAGCTGGTCGGTTAAATCCAATTATATCGAATTATCCGAATGAGATAAAGTGACGTTAGATTTATTAGGCCCGTATCCTATATCGAGAATAAGACGTAAATCAGCTATATTTTAGTAATAACCGATCATTTTCGTTAAATGGGCTGAAATATACCTCTTAAAAAGGCCTCATCTCGTATAATAATAAGCGGATATTTTTTGATAACTTTATATATCGCGTTAAGTGGAGCCCAATAAAATTAATAAGTGATAATGGTCCCCAATTTATATCCGAGATTTTTGAGCACTTAAGTGAAAGATTAGGCATAAGGCATGTGAAGACTGTTGCATATCGACCACAAGCAAATCGGACTGAAAGAGTTAATCGAGATATAGTGCAAAATGATTGCAAAATTACGTTAATGATCAACATGATACTTGGGATCAATTTACGTGAGTTTGTTTACGCTATTCGGGTGTACGGCGGTGAATGAAACAACGGAAAAACACCGGTTGAGTTATTTTTAGGTCGAAAATTGATTACAATTACTTCAAAAACTAGTTATGATAGCGGAAAGCTCTTAAATTCAAAAATTCAAGATATACAAAAAGCTTTTAAAGAAGCTAGACTAAGTACGAAAATTAAACAAGAAAGGTGGGAAAAATATTATAATAGACGTAGAAAGGACATAAAATAAAGGTAAATGATTGGTTTTATTAGAAACACACCCCTGTAAGTTCAGCTGCTAACAAAGTATAAAGTAAATTTAAACAAAAATTTGAGGGACCTTTATAGAGTCCCAAAAGTTGCTAGAACCTTAATAATATTGTAATATGGAAATCGGGAAAAAGATTAACAGTTAACGGTAGATCAAATACAGTACGTCATAGGAAATGTGACGAGGTCGAAGTAGGAACAGGTATCCCAAATAGTATAAGATCAAGTCAGGAACTTCTGTACTTCGGAAAAAAAGTACACCAAGGATTAAATGAGAGTCACACATGGGAAAGAAAAATCTGCGGTGAAACGTAGGTTAGAGGGCAAAAGCGGGATTGGTAACCAATCAAATCCATATAAAAATGCTGTGAGAGGACCCATAAAACAAATCCTCCACTGGTCAGATCACCAACAATGTCAGAAATGAAAATAAAAATACGGTTGTCAAATGGATATAACCAAGGAATCAAAAGATCAGGTATAATGGGGATGTGGACCACAAAGAAAGTGGTAAAAGAAAGGGGAATAATAATACTAGCTAATAAAAGACAAATGTCATCTAGTACTATTTCCAGAGAGTAAAAAGAGCAGGAGAGAATCAACTGAAGTTCCATTTGAAAAGAAGTATAATTTAAGGCCACGACGGAGTACACAGCCAAACCTTCCGACCAGCCAAGCAAAACTGCATTTAGCTGCAAGGAAAGGGAAGACAAGGAGATTACAAGCCTTACAACAAGAAATTCCAGAACAAACAAGGAATGAAGAGTGATGACACCTCAATGTTGAACGTGAACGTGGGAGAATCACTATAAAAATCAGGTTGTATTGTTTCATTTTTTTTATGATCTTCCAACAAGTGGTCGGAAGAATTATTGCAAAGAAGGAAGTCTCGGGCGGTGCTTAAAAGTTATAAGCCAAGTCAAACACTACAATGAGTGTTCATTTAATTTTGGAACTTTTTGACTTGTTAAAAATTTTTTTCTGAAGAAAAACATTTGTATTCACACATTTGTTTACTTCGATGTATGACTTCGTGAGATGCGAAAATTCCTTTGATATTTGTTATAATGGTTTATTGAAAAATGTTTGTGTAATTAGCAATATGTATATATATATGCTACGTATTGTTACGTAATATGAGGCATCTGGTTCAGGGAAACGCGGCGTAGTCAAGGCACTAACAATAATAATAACGGCGCTGCGCGGCTCATTGGGAGCGCTGTTGAAACCAGATGTAGGGGATGCCGGGATAAAAAATTTATTGTGATATATAAATAATATATTGATTAATATTATGGAAATAGATACTCAAATAGTTTCATTTCAGGGGAGACTGGACCCTGAAAATCTTGAAAAGTAAAGCTTCAATGTGTTTCCAGGTTGCTAAGAAAGGAGCAGAAGCAACTGTGCCCATATGCAGTGTTAGATTGGGTCTGGTGCACCCAGAATGGTAGTTTTATGTATAAATATTTTAAGTAACGAATTGTAAAGTGAGAGTAGTAACAAATTAAACAGTAATTATTAATGTTGGCCTAGTTATTGGAGTAAAAATTTATTGTCACGAGTTTAAAATTAAATTGAATATTAAAAATTCCTAAGATGAGTAACAATGAAAATTAAAGTCAAGATAAATTTTGGAAATTATAAAAAAGTTAAAATTTAAGATTAAAATTGCAATGAAAATTAAAGTCAAGATAAAATTGAAATTATAAAAAGTTAAAATTTAAGATTAAAAATTTCAATGAAAAATTAAAGTCAAGATAGATATTGGAAAATTATAAAAGTTAAAATGAAGATTTAAGATTAAAATTTAAAATAAAAACTCAGAAAGCGAAGAAATTTTTAGAAATAGAGATTTAGACACGTAATTTATTAAGGGCATTGAGAACTCCCAGTACGTTTTTCTTCTTGAGGGGTTGTGACGTCTCTCGCGTCTTTCTGATTAACATAACTCCTATGTTCTTTGACGGCCACGATTAATGGCAAAACCTTTCCAACCCAATACCAAGAAGAGAAACGATCGGAATATGTGTAAATGAGATATACTGGTAAAAGGATAGCGCGGCAAAACCTAAATAGAAAGGTATAGCATAGATAGCATAAAGGTAGCAGGCCTGTGAGAGATTGTAGTGTGGAATCATTCTGATCAATAGCGTGACAAAGCTTATGAAATCTTGCGGATCAAGAATAAGCAGTCAAGAATTAGCTGCATTGGTGGACTAAGAAATCTCTCTATATATAAAGTTTATAGATTATATTCTAGGTCAAGGGACCTGAACTGGAAAAGGTAATATTAGATATAAGTAATTAGATAACAGGATTATTTTAGGATAATTGAGATAGAAGATCTAGCGTGATCTGACTTAAATACGTGATTTAAATTGGCTTGACTCTCACTTTTAATTATCAATTGTCAAAATTAGAATTTAAGTATTATAAGTTACTCTAATAAAAGTTGTATTAAGAATTATGTCTCATCATTTTGATAATCCACACCTCTAGCTTACGTGCGGAACCGGTAAGACATGGTCATCACAGGACATTTGCTATGTCTCAATGCCTGATTGTCCGGATTTAAGTCAAATATAAAACGTGTTTCAGCCAGCAAATTTGTTGCCATTTTAAAGGTAGTTTCATAATGCCTCTCTCTCATAGACGTCTTGGCCTTATTGGCGAAAAACATCTAGTAATCGATTTTCACAATCTTCTTGATCCCACTTATCACTCAGAAAGTTTTGCAATGCGAGAAAAGGTGATAATCACTTGGTGCCAGGTCTGGACTATATGGTGGGATGCATTAAAAATTTCCCCAACCAAGCCTTCCCAGGAGGTTCTGACGAGTCACTACAGAAGTGTGTGGATTCGGCACTGTCCTGATGGGAATGGCCAACACCTTCTGTTGGCCAATTCTGGCTATTTCTGGTCAATCACTGGCTTCAAACGATCCAGTTGCTGGCTGTGTGGATATTCGAATTTAGTGTGGCCATGCGGGAAGCATCTCCTAATAAAATGATTCCTTTCCAGTCCCACCAAATATATATATACAGTGAGAACTTTCCCCGCCAGTAGGGTCCTGGTTTGCCACCGTTTGAGCTGCTTCCACCGCACTTTGACCATGTATCGTTTTCGCATAATATTAGTATGTGGACCCATTTCATCCCCAGTTACCATCTGTTTAAGAAATGGGTCGATTTATCCTTGCTTTTGGCTAAGGCTTCTGCAGGATGGAAATTGATCCATCATGTTTTTGGTAAGCACTGGTGTGGTACCCAAACATGGAGCTTCTTGAATTCAACTTTGCTCAAATGGCTTAAAACTGTTTAATGGTCAATCTTTAGCCCCTACGACTACTAACAAGCCGATCAACTTCGATTATTTCTGCGATTTTGTTTTATTTTCTACGACGGTCTCAAGCCTGTGCGTGCATCTTAACATTAAAAAATACCTGAACGGAATCGACGAAAACCAAAATTGTACGTAATTAGCTGTTACAGTGGCTTTTCTGGCAAATCTTTTCATAAACACCATTCGCAATTTCCCCAGCCACCTGGCTTGTGTTTTCACCTTTATCAAAGAAAAATTGTAAAAAGAACCAAATTTTCTCTTTGTTGACTTTCATTTTTTTAACACCCTGTAACTCACAACTGAATGGATCAAACAAAATAAAGAAAAATAATTTTTTTATTGTGAAATGTCATCTTGACAACAAGCATAAATTTGAAATTATTTGATCGATACTTCACGAGCTATCCACACAACAGCCATTTACCGAAAAAGGATTTCTTTTTCCCCAACCTAATATTTTCAAAATAAGTCTGGATTTTTTTCATTTCTTGTTTCCATATTAACAAGTAAGATAAAAAAAAATTTAGTCAGTTCCTACTTAGGTCAACACAGAAATATTTTATTTTAGTTACTTTTACTTTTTAACACCTTTTTATAAGTTTCACTTGTATGAAACAGAATATCTTTGAACTCAATTTTTACCCACTTTAAAATTTCGGAATAATTCGAAATTTTGCTCACTTGTCCAGGACCGATGACAATACAATAATTTAATAATTTTGTTCTATTGTTCTAATTAGAATCATCCGGATTAACGATTTCCGCTTTTCAGATCCCATCTCGCATCTGGCGACTAATTTCAGATTTCATTTCCAGATTTGGCGACTAAAAGATCAAGATACAACTTAGTTCGATTAATTATAAAAAAGGGTGTTTTTTAGTTTTTTCAAACTATAATTTATTATTAAATAATAAAATTAATATAAATATGTATATTCCAGGGGCATGCACAAGGTAGGTGTCCTAGGGGTCCGGGCAACCCCCATAGCCCTTGATATTTTTTTTCGATTGGTTATACTCCTATGTATATATTACGTAAAATTTAATTATGTATTTGTTATTAATAATTAATTTTATTAATTAATGCTAATCATTTATTCAATAATTAATTTTGTATTGTTTTTGTTCTCGAAATCGACAAAATCAAAAATATGTTGGGCGACGTAATGGGGCATGAAACCAAAATGGTAGACTTTCGACCCTGGCACTCCCCTTTGAAAAATTTTTGTGAGTGCTACTGGAATATTATATTCATATGACAGAATCACAATATTAAGTGGCAAACTTTCTTCTATTTTCTTTTACATGTTTCATTTTCCATTTTGTTCCGTCCTTGACTCAGACTAAAGCCAGAATGCAAAAAATATTTGAAAAAGAAATTTTTTACAGTGATCTACACGCTTTCCCATTGACGGTATTTATTACTAAATTAATATCTTGCTACATAAGGGATTTTTTTTCTTTCATATGAAACTAAAATTCATTAATTAAATTTAATTAATGAATTAATATTTGAGAAAACTGTATTAACATCAAGTGTCATCTACTACAAGTTTTAAAAAATGTATTTGAACTTGAGTGAATGAATAAAAAGTATTTTATTAAGGATTGAAAATTTGAACAAGATATATAAATATATGCTAGGAGAGTGTGAACTAATTGTAGGAATTGAATCAAGCAATCTCTATTGATTCATTTTATTTTTGTTTCCTTTCTTTTTATCTTTTTCATTTTATTTTATTTTATTATTATAAGGGGAGTTCAAATGAAAGTGATTCTAGGTTTGTACTTCTGAGATAAGCAGGGACAGAAATGAGACGGATACATATATATAGAAATAACAGTATTTAATTTAATTAAAATAAGATGTTATATTCATGTCGCTTTGAAATGCATCCTAAATGCACTAAATCCGTCCACAATTACCATCAAACCGATCATGAACTGTGTCTGGTTCCAATGCCCGGTCGCCCAAAACCAACCGAAGAAGTTCTTCCGCGGTTTACGCATCGCCGGGTACCGGTCCGCATAACAGCGCCCCACACCTTTGGCAAATACATTGCCTACAATACGCACAAATAACACCACATCCGGCTTTTATATCCGGTGCACTTTTTTATCAAGTGTTTGCGTACCATTGGGCATGGATAGAGACGCCCGGCTCCAAACCCAGTAATAGGGGTCCTGTGGCGTCGAAAATGCCACTACCACGCCCCGCTTCACAACCAGCAAGCTGTAACGGGCCCGCGCAGTCGATCCATTCCGCATCCGTACCGGCCCGCATCCGGCGTCCGTCCAAATTTGTCCTTTAAACGTTCAACTTTACCACGTCCCAAACAGCCACTACTTATCAAACCTTAATCCTCCGAAGAAGATGTGATTATGTAAATTAAGACTTGTACATAGAGATAAAACTTTCGAGTTAGGAAGAGAGAGGTTAGACTGCTAACGGATAGCAGTGATTGATTAACGTGAAGTGAGGCGTGAGTACTTCGTAGCTTATTTGTGTAATATTAAGATAGACGATTTGGTTATTAAGGATTAAATTGGATTAGGTCGCTTGGAATTAAAAGGTGTATTGCCTGGACATAAGTGATCCAATTTATTAAGTCTTCTAGTCTCTCGTCTATCTCGCTATTGCTTCACATATTTAGTAATTGGTGCAGCATTTCTTAACTTGGGTTAGTGAACTTGTGTTGTTGTTCATAATTGTGAATAAATAGAAGTTGTTTTGAATATGGCTGATCTTCCTTCCGACCATCACACACTAATGGACGACGCAGGGCATCCATTGCATTATGAATGCAGTTATCACAAATCTGCTTGCGCACTCGCGTGCACAGCAGATTTTCAGCTGTGTGATAGGAAAACGTTACAGTGCTCTCGCCGAGAGCGAACGACCACATCTAGTATGATCCTCAACGCTGTTGCTCTCAGATAATTCCTTATGTGTTCGATAAATGAATAACTTTTTGGTGTCTAAATGTTTAAGACAGTGCTTCTCAAACTTTCAATATTTGCGACCCAATATTCAATCACAATTTTCATCGCGCCCCCCTTTCATACAATAACAATGTTTTAAATTCAATAGAACTATAGTTTGACGCTAAAGCTACAATACGATTTTAACCTCTTAAGTGTCACTGCCGTATATATACGTCTCTCTCAGCCAAAAGTAATCACCCGGACGTATATATACGTCATTCTGAAGTACAATCTTTTCTGTGCAATGCTATCCATAAAATTATTTTGAAGGCTTTGGAATGCAATAAAAGGACATTTGACAGAGTTTGTGAAGAATTTACTTATTTCAGAGGAATTGCTTATTTATTCCTTTTCTCCCTTCTCCCCTTCCAATACATAACATGCGTCACATAGGGCGTCTGTGTGGAAAACGGTGTCATTTGGGAGCGAATTGCGTAACTTTTAATCAGCAGTTAAAGTATTAATTATAAACAGTACAAATTATCAAGATAGTTGTTAATTTTTGTAAATAGTTTTATAAATGACAAGCCCATGGGGTCACTTGTAATTATTAAACTTGTTTTTAACTTAGTATTGTTAAAATAATTATAAAATACATCGCGCAGTACTGTTACATTTACAAGTGTATTATATCAGTGTAAATGTGTATTTTATTTATTTTTGTTTTGTTTACTTCAGTGTAAATTAATTTTTTAGACTAATCTTTTGTTTTCGACTTTTCAATATGCTCACACTCGCCTCGTCGAGTTGCCCCCCTAGGGTGCGCGCCCCACAGTTTGAGAAACGCTGGTGTATAAGAGCTTTAAACTCTCCGAAGGGATCTTCGTTTTTTAAAGCAGCGAAATACTTGCTGACGCTTCTGTTCAAAGTGTTAAAGCTCTGTCTGATTTCGAACAACACGGTTGAAAAACTACGATTACCTGAAAAATACTTCAGATGATCTCTAACGACGAAATTTAAAATCAATTATAAAATCAACTGTAAATCAACACGAGAAAAATTTTATCGACGAATCAAACATAAAGAAAAATATTAAATATGGCTTTATTTTTTTTTAGATTTTTTTTATTTTTTTTTCCCAGTGAGCTGATATTTATTTCTGGAAGTTGTTTATGGTAAGAATGGAAATGAATTACATATTCTTTTGTATGCATATAACTTCATTCTTAAATAAAGATAGAGGCACAAAATTTCGGATCTCCTGAATTTTAAGCTCTTAGTACCTTATCCAAATTAACAAATAATTTTTCTAAGTCAAAATAATTTTATATAATTTAAAATAAAAAATTTTTGAGTCATCAACGAACTAAGGAAGAAATAAAAAAAACCTAAGTACTCTTTGAAAAATTACCTGTCAGCAAAACAATTAAAGCTGAATATATTTTCAATCATTAAGAACTCTTAAGTGGAAAATTGAGTTACACTTGTCAATGTTTCTTATCTCGTTGTCCTATATTTGCAAAAATGATGTTTTTAAACATATTTTTAAAATAAAATGCTTCAGTTGATTTATATTTCATTGATAGGCCCAGTTTCAAAATAAATTGCTTATTATTTAATGAAAATCACACACACAAATTTTGGACTATATTTTGATAGTGTTTTTAAATTTAACAATCGAAGAAAAAATGTTTGGTGCTGTTTTAAGCAAACTTTTCCACAGGAATTATTTTCTTCTTTTCTAAGAATGATTTATTATAAAAAATACGCGTTAGATTCTTTATATATTACATCTAAAAATGAATAAATAAAAAATTCTATGAAAATACTTTTTTCAAACTTTTTGATACATAGAACACATAAAAAAAGTGACGATAACTTTTAATAGCTCAAGAAGTTACAAATGTTTTTTTCCAAATAAAATTGTGGACGTAATATAGACACAACATAATAAATATCGTATTCTCTGAGCTTTACGAAGATCCATCAAAAAGTACAGAATTGTGGATTTTTGTTTTCTATGTTTCTAAGAGCTGTATGCATATCTAATTTACAGTATAACATTAAGTAATTTTGACGAATAAAATGCATGCAGAGTTGAGGAAGTTTTATGGTATTTCATATTTGTACAAAAAAAGGAGGAAAGAAATTTTAATTTTATGACTGAATATGAGTGCAATATTTTAGAACAGTCGTCGGCAACCTGTGACACGTGTGCCGCATGCGGAACATGGAGCAATTATCCATGGCATTACACAACTCTAGAAAGTTACGAAAAAAAACTAAATTAGTCTGTCTCTCTCATCTACGCCTCATGCATTTTTATTTTAAGGCTATATCTTATTTTCAATTCTTTGTCTTAAAAAAGATTCTGCTGAATCTGCTTGCATGTAATTTGAGTGATTTATGTGAGAAAACGACAGCATTCTATGTTTAAATGTGTCTCATTATTAGCATTAAATGTTCAAATAAACCAAAATGATTCTGTACACCAAGTATGTATCTGGGCTTGGGGCAAAGGGGTTCCCCTAGTGTCTTTGTTAGCCACTGAATACTTGAAATATTAGACATCAATCATTGCTGTATCACGGAAAAAAAATTCCAGAATTATTGAAAGCAAAATTTTACGGAATTATGAAAGTATCTGGTGTGATGAGTGTTACACTAAGTCACACTATTAAACTGCACGAGGGCTATTGGCAACAAACCTCGTAATTTTGAACCATGGGCAAGGATGAGGACGAAATGTGGAAAATATCTGGACGGTAACTCTATCAATAACAAAACAGCAGTGGCGCACAATAGGGGTGGGTTCAAGGGTTAGACCCCCAATGACCATTGACTTTTGGATTAGTATAATCCTATAATACATGGTACGTAGATTTAATTAAGTGTTTTATTATCATTTATATTATTAATTAATGTTAATTATTAATTCAGCGTGTTTTACTTTTACTGGTTTTTTTTGGTTCCCAAATCCTGTAAAATCAAAAAGAATATGTTTGGTAGAGGTATACTGAGGTATGATATTTTTATATAAATATATAAATAAAAAAAGAGACGTAAACACGAATTTTTCGTGTCCCATAAAAGATGATTCACGTGTCTTAATGCTGTATATAGTTAAAACAATCTGCCAGGACTTGATTAACATGATTGGGAAATGGTGCATGTATATATGACATATAAGGAGATTAGAAGATATTAATGAGATATACGAACAAATAAAGAGCTCATTTTTACGTTAAATATATTTTGGGACGACGTACAATGTCAAATGTGGTGTACTTACAATAATGTTATACACTCAGGCGTAGCTAGTTCTGAATGGGCCTGGTATCAAGCTTCCTTCGGGGCCCTATTTTATATATGAAAGTCCTGTTAATGTGACTGTAGAAAAACATGTCGGGGGCTCTGTAGCTTGGGGAACCCGTATCATTGATACGGCAGATATGGCGGTAGCTACGCCCCTGGTTATACATGTTTACCAAAAATTTAATTCACAGATCAAGTAATTAATCGGAGATTGTCTTATGCGATCTGAAAATGAGGTGGGAGTTACACGAATAAGGAAATGAAAATAATCTCAATGAAATGTACAGAAAAAAAGGAGAAGGTAGGTTTTATTTTAAAGTATCCGACTACGTTCGGAACCGTGATTTTGAAAAAGCTTATAAATAGATAATATTTATGATATTTAGCGTCACTTAGATTAGAAAACGTACATAAAATACTTTTAAGAATATTATTACAATAAAAATTACTTAAGTATAATATTTTGACAAAAAATGAGCCTAGAATGACCCATTTTCAAAATATTCTCTGGCACTTTTGTGAAAAATAGCTTCTATTATAATAATATTTTGCCTGTATATAACTCAGACCTCCTTCTGTACAGAGCTCAACTAAATTTTGCAAATATAACTTAGAAGTGGGTTTTATCCATGTGCACGGAAAACAAACCGGAAGGAAGAATTTGCAAGAAAAAACGTCGATAATTATTTCAAAGGGGTTTGACTCTGAAATAATGTGGTGCTTTCAAAAATCATATATATATAGCTATATATATAGTGAATGTCATTGCTGGATGATTTAATCGTTTGAAGAGAGAAAATTGCTTTCCACTTTTAGTTCTACGTATTTAAGTAAACAAGTCCTGTCTCACATGAAAAATATTTCGAGTCCGTAAAAGGGAGTGACCAAACAAGTTTGAATCACAAGAGATCATATCAAGTGGAAGTTTAAATTATACCCCTGATTTTGCGAACTGAAAGTAGAGTGGTACAAGCACTAGGATTGTATTAAGAATTTTCTTTTTCTTTTTATTTAACTATAATGAAGACAATATTTATATTTTATGTTTATTTCTCATTTTAACAAATGTTTAAAAATACATAACATAATAAGCAGAATTTTAATTTTGGCTTAAAAATAATGGTTATATTTTATGCTGTTTACTTATATGTTAAGAAATATCTTTACAAATGCAAATATATATTTTTGATCTCTTCTCCAACTCTGCAGTGACCGTGGTAGTCTAGTGATCAAGGTAAAGGATTCGTGGTCGGAGTGCTATGAGTTTGAGCCCAGAACCACTGAAAACTCGTCATGTAGGGAAGAAGTAAAACTATACAAATCTGTCCCGAGAGCTCAAACGTTCTCTCGTTGGTGTGGTGTGGAAGTTAGGAGAGGGGGAGGTGCCAACTCAGGTGTCGTCCTCGTCACTTGACCATGGTACAAAATTACGGGGTTCGTCATAAAAGAAACCCCTCAGTAGTTGAATAGTACGACATTTAGCTCTACTTCTTCATTAGAAGTCTCTAACGTGACTCTTCAACCATACATTTTATGACGAGATCAATTGTTTAAAAAATCTGAACCCAGGCCCTACGGCACAGCAGTCAGCGTCGATAACCACTATACCGGATGGGCGACATAAAGTACAAGTAATGACACACGTCATTCGGCGAAGTCATGCCATTCGCGGGTGCGACTGTCTATACAGGTTTCAACAGGAAAGCAATCTCGTCGCTACAAGTAATAACTTATCTAAAATATGGCGGCATATATAATCAATGCTTTAGTTTTATTTTGTGCATCATTCCAAGGTACTACTAAGTATGAATGCAACTTGGGGTATTTTTTAACAATGTACGAGGAATTAAGTACGTTACACACACACATACCGTAAAATCCAGCGTATAACGTTACCTTTCTCTACTTTCAAACAAATTTTTTTTAATTTTGGGTATATTCGTCGTACAACGTGCACTCAGCGCTTTAGAATAAAATCTGGAGGCTATTATTACATACATTGCTCTTATGTTTTGGAAGTCATTTATTTCAGATGTTACACCAGATTTTTTGAAAAATAGAGATACTTCTGAGCACAGAGCTTCTTTGCGGTTTCATAAGACAAGTCATTTCTTTTGAATACACGAGTATTTCTATATATTCATGTAAAGAAATAAAAGAAATTCATGCTCGTTTCTTTTGGTTATTTTTAAAGCTATAGTTTTTTATACCCCGGCGTATAGCACTACACCCTTAAAGTTTCAATCTTATTTTTTGTGTTGAAGGGTGCGCGTTATACGCCGGATTTTTACAACCAAAGTATTTTTCGATACGCTGAGTTTACAGGTATCTTCTTGAACCAAAATTTATCAACAAAAGTTATACTTTGTTAAAGATAATTTATAAAACAATTTTAAAATGTATATATAGTACAACAGAGTTCCGAAAATTTGACCTTTCTGGATTTTAAACCGGCGGGTCGGATAACTCGCCTCACTTCACAGGTAAATGAAACCACAACAGGACACATTACGCGACTTTCCTTTCAAAAGACATTTATGCCTTCGCAAAAAAATTATTTTTCTGAGGTGCAGTAGTCTACTGCATAACTGGAGATTACTTACTGTATACTAAGGTGACCAACCGTTCTCCTTTAGGAGGACAGTCCCTCCCCTTTTATAGGTTCTGTCAGCTTCTTCGAAAAGTGTCCTCCCACTTTGTCCTCCTTTTCAATATTTTTAAAACTGCTCTGTTAATCCTCTGCATTCAGAGATGAACCAAACATGTTTCAAATGTCGAAGAATAGTCTGAAACAAATATCACAGGAAATAACAGTTTTCAGTAGGTAATTTTTGACATGATCTCCGTGAAAAGTGGACGAATTATAGAAATTACGTTGAGTTTTATCAGAAAGTACGCTTTAACCACATTTTTAAAATCGATGACAATTGTCTTTTTAAAGTGGAAGGAGCTGAATGTATATTTAGCGGGTATCCGACTGCGTTTCAGGTCCACACGATTTTAAAAAGGCATATAAATGGATAGTACAGAGTATTTAGTGTCACTTAGATTAGAGATACACGTACTCTAGGTGTTTTAAGGACATTTTAATGACGAAAAGAATACCTTAGAATAACTTTTTCAAGGAGTAATTTCTCCGACGAAAAATGCTTCTATTATAATAATATTTTGGCCTGTATAGCTCAGACCTGTACAGAAGAGCTCAGCAGGATTTTTGAAAAATTCACATTATTTTCAGAGTTACAACCATTGAAATAATTATCGGCGTTTTTTTTTAAAAATTTCCCCCCCTCCTGTTTTTTAAAACGGGGGGAAAAAACCCCCTTCTAAGTTATATTTCGAAAATTTGTTGAGCCTCTGTACAGAGGTCGAGCTATATACAGGCTAAATATTATTAAAATGAAGCATTTTTCAAAAAAGGATTATTTTTTTTAAAAAATTTTTTTTTTATGTTTTATTTTTGTCAAAATATTTTTTAAAAAATAATTTTTTTTTTGAAACTATTCTTAAAAAAATTTTTAAACATTTTCTAATCAAATGACACTAAATATCATAAATATTATCCATTTATACGCTTTTAAAATCAGGTTCAAACGTAGTCGGATACCTTAAATTCTAATAAATTAGAATAACTGGAAAATCAACATGAAAGAAATTGGTAAAATAGGGTGAAATTCAAAGTATTTAAAAGGAACACATTCCATATGAAAATGTAATTATTCTTGTTGAATTTACGTTTGCTACCCTGGAACTAATAGTTAAAAAGAGTTTTTTCAGTTGGAAATGATTTTTGTAAGGACTTGAAAATAAAAAATTAAATATTAATATATTTTAGCTACAGTGTTTACTGTAAAATTCAGTATGAAGAATATTTTTTACCCGAATTTTCCGATATGTTAGAAAATGATATGTTGACAAAAAATTTTCATTCAATAGAAAAATACTCTTTTAAGGTAATAATTAAAAAGAATGTAAGCGTAATTAACATATTTTTGTTTGAATTGATAAAACGTTTCATATATTTAAGTTGTAATTTTTTCTTAAATTTTTCGTCCGACTTTTCATTGTAAAAAAAATCGTCACCTTATGTATACTATATATTCATTAATTTTCATTTTCAAGAAATAAATGCTCTTTGCCTTCATAAAGCACGTACATTTTCTTTGTATAACCCGTGACCAGGCGCGCACTGGATACTAAAGTTAATGGTCGCGCGGGATGACTGAGCCTCCTCAATACTTTATTTTATAATTATTTTTATTTCACAAGATAAAAGTTGTAATTCTAGTGAATTATTTAATCAAGAGAAAGTATACATATTTACTTTTAAGGACTTTTTAATTTTTCATTGATAATTTGTGAAAAAATCCAATAAAACTGGACTAAAATGATACAACTCACAGACACAGTTCACTAACATTACAGGAATGATACTTGCAGGCAAAACTATCATATTTTGTTTAAGTTATTGTAGTTTTACTGTCTTTAGATGATTTCTAATAGTATGTTGAACTTTTTCTTGCCTGCGCCTTTTTGACAGGGCACAGAGTGTCTTGTGTACAGTTGTGGCTTGTTTATATCTTCCTTGATGGTTTTTTTTGGTTACTTTTGGGTTTCCTTTAAACCAAACGTTTCATTTTTCATTTTTTTTCCAAAATTTTTTTTTCGCACCCTGATTAAATTTGCATTATATCAGCAGGTTTTTCCCCTTGGTCCCCAACACCTTCAATAGAGACCCGATGGAATTTTTTTTTTTTCTGTTCAGCTCATTTACATTTATAAACCGAAATGTACAATACTGCAATAAAAACCCATTAAGTTGTTTACGGGGAAAAACTAAATTTGCATGAAAAATATTTTTTAAACAAGTATCTTACGATTGTTAAAAAAAAAAAAACCGTTGCCACCCCAAAAAAAAGGTAGATTTTGAAAAACGCATTTTCGTTCCGCTGTCTTAAAAAAGGGTACGTCCGCGGGTTCTTCCCAGGATCACTTCCAACTATCTTCAATGGAATCCGATCAACTATCCAAAATTCTCATTTTTTTTTTTTACTCGTTTTAAAATTTATAAACCATAATAAGTCGTACAAAGTAGCAATCAAAACCACTAAAATATTCATAGCGGGAAAATGTAGCATGTTCATTGAAAATACAGTCGAACCTCTATATTGCGAATTTTTCTATATAGCGAAATTTTTTTAACCTTGAAAAAATTTCACGATTTTCTTCGTAAAAAAATCTCTATACGGTGCATTTTTTTATATAACGAACTTTTTTTTTTGTGATTCAGTTTTTGTTCTCCTTTTTCTTAAAGTATTTCTGAAAAAAATTTAAAATTATTCTATCGTTAACTCCTTTTATGGTGGTCAAAATTTGAACTGGTTTTATTTGATCCTAAACCGCGAGAGCAATAGAGTTTTGGGCGTTTCATCCCTGAATGATCCCCTTTAACCCCATTTCCCCTTCACTGAAACATCTTCCATATCCCTCTTTTACCTTCGGGGGTTGTATGTCTCCCGTGTTCTAAATTTAAAATAATGTATGTTTTTAAAAACTTATATGCTTTAAAAATTTTAAAATTTCCTTAAAAAATTATTAAATTTTTATATAAAAAATTATTTCCTTAATATTGAAAATACAGTTAATTCTTCGACATTCTTTTTTGTTGTTTTCCTTGCAGTTTTTCTTTCTTTCTTTTTTGATGGGTAAGATATATAAATAAACATATATTAATTTAAAAAAAACCCTGTGAAAATTACTTTTTTCAATACATAGTATTTATGAATTTAAAATTTGTTTTATGTGATTTATAAAGTATATTTAAAGATGAACCTCCGTATAACGAATTTTCCACATAACGAACTTTTTTCCACGATTTAGCGACTTTGTTAAATAGAGGCCCAACTGTATTTGGAAACAAAGTTGGTCACGCGGGGAACTCAGTCAAAACAATTACCTTAAGACAGTGCGACCCAATATCCAATCATAATTTTCATCGCCCCCCCCTTACACATAAACATAATTCATTGAATTCAAAAATACTATACTTTGACGATAAAACTGCAATACGACTTTAACCTCTTAAGTGCCACCCGGGTATAAAACGTCTCGCTCAGCCAAAACGATAACTGTCCCGGACGTATATAAAAGTCTTTCCAAGTATGATCTTTTTTTTGTATTGTACCCAAAACATTATTCCAAAGGCTTTGGAATGTAATAATGGGACCTTGACAATGTTTGCAAAGGGATTTACTTATTTCAAAGGATTTGATTATTTATTACTTTTCTCTCCCCCCCCCAAATACACCACATGCACTCGCCTGTGTTGAAAAACGGTGGCATTGGGGAGTAATCGCGTAATTTTTAGTCGGCAGTTAAGGGATAAATTATAAACCGTACAAATTAAAGATAAGTGCTAATTTTTGTATGATTTTATATATAAAAGCCTATGGGATCACTGATAATTATTAAACTTGTTCTTAACTTAGTATCTTTAAAATTTAAATTATAAATATATCAGTACTGCACAATGTTTTTTTATAAGTGTTTTATATTAATTTAAATTTGTATTTCCTTTTTATTATGTCAGAATGTATTTCGTTTGCTAACTTTCTTAAATTTAAATAATTTGTTTTAAAAAAACCTTGTTTTCGACTGTTCAATATGCTCGCCCCCCCTCCTAGGTTATCATGCCCCTGGGGGCGCCCCCCCCAAGTTTGAGAAACGCTGCCTTAAGATTGTAAAAAAATATTTGCCACTCCCAAAAAAGAAATGTATGACAAATACATTTCAGTTCCCATGAAGACTGTTATATAGAAAGATACTGTCAAGGTCATTGGTAACAAATAAACTGTTTTCCTAAAATTAAAGATTTCGTGAGCCTGGGGTGACTCTGTGCCCCGCGCACCCGCTCCCAGATTAAGGCTATTTGGGCAGTTTATTTTCTATTGTATTCTCAAGCAAACAATGCATACCAGTGTAATATAATATTTTCTGAGGAAACACTCATACTCTTATTATTTTTTAATCTCATTCTCGAAAACCCAGCATTTTCAAAAATTCGGCTTGCATTAGGCCGAGTTTTCGAGACTCTAATGTATTTATCAATATCATTTTCAATTTCATTCATTAGTTTTTCAGACAAAAAAAATTAAGAAAAAAATTTTACAAATTGACAAATTTTTAGACAAAAAAAAAATTAAGTTTTGAAATACAGTAAGACCCCGCTTAACGCTGTTTCGTTTAGCGCTGTTCCGGCTTAACGCTCTTTTATTTCAATTGTGGGGTTCCCCAAAATTGCACGCAGCGTTAGGCTTCCCGATATCCGAAGCAGTTTATCTGTGTTTCTTCTTTCCTGCGGTGTTATACGAACGTATTTTTATCGTTTCAATCATTTGTTGACATTATTGTAAGTATAAATTCATAAAAATATAACGATTTCTATAGTGACAAATGTTATGATTTTTAGATTTTATCATGGATGACAAAAAAACCACGAAAATAAAGCAACTAGAAAAAGCATTTCACTAGAAACTAAAATGCAAGTGATTAGAAGATTAGATACTGGTGAACATCAATATCACATTGGTGCTGCATTGAATTTGACAACTTCAACAATAAGGACCATTTTTAAGAATAAAGAAAAAATATTGTCACATCAGCAACTGTGCAACTACGACAAGCTCTGCAACTAGAACTACTCGTTCTAGAAATAATACAATACAGGAAATGGAAAAACGACTTTCTATATGGATTGACGACGAAATTGAAAGCAATATGCCCTTAAACCAATCTACCTTCTTGATTTGAAGGAACAAAATTGGAAATACAGAAGAGACTGAATGATCTGAAATGTAACCATACTGACTTAGAATTTTATTTATTTTTATATGTATATTCGTTAATTATTTTTAAAATATTTGAAAAATAAAAAATTTTTTTGTTTATTATTAAAAAAAAACATAAATAATAAATTTAATGGAAAAAATACCTGACCAATTTTCTACCCATTTTCCCCAAGTCCATTATTTGCATGATGAGATAACCCGTTTAACGTTGTTTCATATTACGTTTTTATTTTGAGGGAACGTATCCCCCGGTTAAGGGGGGTTTTTATTTGGGGGATTATTACCCCTTGGGGGTTTTTCACTGCCAAATTTTTTGGTATGTCCGTTCATGGGCAAAAAGTAATTTGGGAAACCCCCGCTTTTGGGGGCCTAACGATAGTTTTAAAATCTGGATTCGTTCGAAATGCATACAAAGTTTCAGGTGATCCTGTTTTCATTTCGGCGCGACAATTTTTTTTCCGGTATGTTTCCTCATAGACTTTTATAGCAGGTGTTCCACAGATTTATTGATTATTTTCCCCTTATTGGGATGAGTGAGGACGGGTGATTGAAAAAAGATTTTTATTCAGAGTCTGTAAAGATCTAATGATCTTTTTCCCAACAAAGGTGTGAAGATCCCATTCGAATACAGATTGTTTGTTTCCCGCTGATGCTTACGCGTACTTTTAACGATTTTCTCTTTGCTTTTATGGGGTTTTACAACATTTTTTTTTGTTATTTGCTTTAGTTATAAAAAAAAGTAAAACAAAAAGTCTGGGTTCTAACCACTGAAACTTCTAAAAAATAAAAAAGGATTTTTTAAAAAACCCGGGAAGGGTTTTTTAACATTTTAAGGTATCCAACTACGTTCGGAATAATTTATTTTAAAAAAGGGATAAATGGATAATTTTCATGATATTTTTGTGTCACTCAGATTCGAATACATGCATAAAAAATTTTTTTAAGGACATTTTTTACAAAAAAAAATTATTTAAATAAATATTTTGGCAAAAATTAACTTAGAATAATTTTTTTAAAAATGTTCTCCTTTTGAAAAAATTTTATTATAAAATATTTTGCCTGTATATAGCTGGGATCTCTCTAAGGTCAAGTAAATTTTTTTTGAAAATTCACATTTTTTTCGGGTTACGCCCATTGAAATAATTATCGGCTTTTTTTTCTTAAAATTTCTCCCCTTGTTGTGGGAAAAACATGGAAAACCCTTTTTTTAAGTTATATTTTCAAAAATTTAGTTGAGCCTCTGAGAGGGTCTAAGCTATATACAGGCAAAATATTATTATAATAAAAACCCTTTTTTTCCCAAAAGGAAACTTTTTGAACAAAATTATTTTAAGTTAATTTTTTCCCGAAATATTGTATTTAAAAAATTTTTTTTGTCACAATGTCCAAAATTTTTAAAATGATTCAAATTTAAGTGACACTAAATATCAAAAAAATATCCAAATTTTTTTTTAAAACACTGTTCGCTAGTCGGATATTTAAATTAACATAAATTTTTGAAATTTATCTTTTTTTAAAATCAAATGTTTGATGTTATTTTTTATCAGATTTTTTCAAATTTCTATTCGAATTTGAATTTACAAATTAGATAATCCAAATTCAAAAAAAATATATATATATATATATATATATATATAATCAATTTTTCGAACTTTAAAAAAAAAATTTTTTTATGTACAAAATGTGTTATTTGTTAACTCGAAGAAATTTCAATTCATTGCTATAAATGTTACATGGATACACAGGCTGGTCCCGAATTCATGATACAAACTTTAAGGATAGGTACAGGACATTGTGTGTAACGATCATGTATTGTATAGGAATGTATTATATATATGGGCACAAGTGACGCAGTGAAGCGCAAACAGGGGAAATAAAAGAAAAGAGAAAGGGAATTATCGGTTGGTTGCGTTGCCGGTAGGGGCAGTTGATGTATTGTTGCCGGTCAGCATGATGCATCTCAGTAGGGGAAGGTACCATTCGCAATTGTGCTGACATCTACGATGGAAGACTTTACGTATGCCGAAAATGCAGAGAGGCATCACATATACGGCATTGCAAATGGTAACGGCAGAGCTGCACTACGAATGTATCATGTTAAGTTTTTTGATCGACGAATGCCGTATCACAGAATTTTTCAGCAATTACATCGTCAACTTCGTGAAACAAGTTCGTTCCACGTCACTAGACATGATGCTTGTCGACGAAGAGCTGTACGCAGTCCAAGCCTGGAAGAAAGCATCTTGAACGTTGTGGCTGATAGACCCCCAGTCAAGGGCTGAAGAGCTGCTGCTCATCACTTAAGTGTGAGTCACATCTATGTTTGTAGAGAGGGTTAAACGAAAGTCAAGCACCTCTTCCGTTTTCAGAAAGTACTAGTTTTGAACCCAACAGACTATCTTCTCCGGCTGCCGGTGGGTGGTAGAGTAATGTGTGTGCGCTCTGCAGATGGATTTCATAGCTCATACGATGAACTGTTATGAACAGTAATTGTAAACTTTACACATGCCAACGCTTTCGCTATCGACGCATTCAATGAACACTTTGTCTCTTTCCCCCCTTTCGTCTCTTTTTTTTGAAGTTATACTTCTTATGGGGCGTTAGAGAAATAGGATGAGGGTAAATTTTTTACAATGCGCGCGCAATCCGTCACGGATGTGACGCACACCGTCACGTATGCGAAAATCCTTTGACTAGAAATATACAGAACGGGACAAAACATTCCCGCCTTCGAAATTCTCAGAAAAATATTTCTCTTCACTTCCCTGAAGGGGACACCCGGGTTTGAACCGGAGACCTCTCGATCTGCAGCCGAATGCTCTACCACTGAGCTATAAACCCGCGTCATTGAACTTTTGCTTTGTGTTCCGTAGGAACGGATACGAAAATGCTTTGTCTAGAAATATACAAAATGGGACAGATCATTTCCACCTTCGAATTTCTCAAAAAAAAATATTTCTCTTCCTGAATAATGGAGCATCCAGGCTTGAACCGACCTTCCATCTGCAGTCGAATGCTCTACCACTGAGCTATACCCCCGCGTCAGCGAACCTTTGCTTAGCGTTCCGTAGGAACGGATACGAAAATGTGCTTTGTCTAGAAATATGCAGAACGGGACAGGATCATTCCCGCTGACCCCTCCCATATTATTGGTCCTATTGCCCTGTGCGGGGTAATTTAAATTTATTCAAGTCGATTATCTTCAGGTTTGGCTATCCGATTGACTGAAGGTTAGTATCGTTCAATCCTGCTCGTGACCGCCTTTCGTCTTTGACCCAGCTTGGGTTCCTGCTGTAAAGATTTTAGAAAGATTTTAATCTGTTACGCCAAAGAAGTAATTTCTTACGTAAGTGTACATAAGTACACACACACATCTTTTTGTGCATGTGTGTGTGTTTGTACTCAATGCAGTCACTTGTATCTGGGCTCCTATACAATAAATGATTGTTACAATGTCCTGTACCTACTCCTTAAAGTTCGTACCATGAATTCGAACCAATTCTATGTATTATTATATGAATGAATGAATTTATATAATAAAATGATTATTATATGTTTCAGTCTTTCAAATGTTACTCATCATGTATGGTAATTTTACATTTTTTAAAAATACAAGGACAAGTTGAAAGTTATAAAACACTTCAAGGAAATGTTTCATTAACCTATTTATTATTACAGTAATTTGAATCTTGCTCCGCTTATCTCCCAAAAAGATATTGCCCATGGAAAGATTACGGAAAGAAGATGGAAAGCAAGAGAGCTCTTTGAATAATGTTAATTGAGTGGAAGGCCGGTTGGATGGCGTAGTTGGTTTGGCGCTGGCCTTGTTCGCCCAGTTGTGGGCCTGATTCCGGCCCAAGTCGGTGAATTTTCATGATGAAAAAAATTGACAGTGTCCATGTCATAAGATTATGTGGCATGTTAAGGATCCCTAGAGTGCCTATTTAACTTGGGTCCTCTCGGCAAAATGAAATTCCTAGTTTAGCTTGAGACATTGCCATCCTGTGATGACCATGTCTTACCGGTTCCGCGTAAGCTAGAGGTGTGGGGATTTACCAAAAATGATGAGACATAATTCCTTACCAACTTTTATTAAGAGTAACTTATAATACTCAAATCTAAATTTTGACAATTATTAATTAAAGTGAGAGTCATTTCCAGTGCAAATCACGTGATGTCAGAGATCACGCAACTAGATTCTCTATCTCAATTATCCTAAATAACCTGTTATCTAATTACTTATATCTAATACCTTTCCAGTCTGGTCCCTGACCTAGAGAATATACCTATAACTTGTCTATGAAGATTCTGGATCCGCAATGCAGCCAATTCTGGACTGCTTATTCTGGTCCGCAAGATTTCACACTAAGCTTTGTCACGCTATTGATCAGAATGATTCCACACCGCCAATCTCTGGAGCCTGCCGCTATATGGCCTATGCTATTGTTATTAAGTATTAAGCATCTATGCTATTGCTATATCTATGTTTGCTGCGCTATCCTTTTATAGTATATCTCATTTACATATTCGATCCGTTTCTCTTCTGTATTGGGCCGGAAAGGTTTCTGCCATTAATCGTGGCTTCTTCGTCAAATTAGTATATGCTAATCAGAAAGACGCGAGAGACGTCACAACCTCCAAGAAGAAAACGTGATTTACTTAAGGGTTCTCAATGCCCCACAAATACGTGTCTAAATCTCTATTTCTAAATTTCTTCGCTTCTATTTTATTTAAAATTTTAATCTTAAATCTTCATTTTAACTTTTACAATTTCCAATATTCATTCGACTTTAATTTTCATTGAAATTTCAATCTTAAATTTTAACTTTTATAATTTCAATATCTATCTTGACTTTAATTTTCATTGTACTTGAATCTAAATTTTAAACCTTATAATTTCCAAAATTTATCTTGACTTTAATTTCTACTACTCATCTTAAATTTTAATGACAATTTTAATTTTAAACTCGTAATAATAAATTTACTCCAATAGGCCAACATTAATAAATACTTAATTAAGTCCTACTCACTTTTACAATTCAAGGGCCAAAAATATTTATACATCTAAAAACTACCTTATTCTAAGGACCTAAATCTAACACTTCATATGAGCTGCTACTTGCCCCTTTCTTAACAGAAGCCTGAAACACTTTGAAGTTATATCTTTTCGAGAGTTTCCAGGGTCAGTCTCCTGGAAATGAAAAACTATTTGAGTATCTATATCCATAATATTAATCAATTTACATACTTATATATCACAATAAATTTTTATCTCCATCCCTACATTCTAAGCTTCAAACAAAAACTCCCAATGAGCCGCGCAGCGCCGTTATTATTATATTGTTAGTGCCTTGACTACGCCGTGTTTCCCTGAACCAGATGCCTCATAATACGTAAATAATACAACAACATATATATATATACACATATTATACAATTACAAACATTTTTTCAATAAAACCATTATAACAAATAACCAAAGGAATTTTTCGCATCCTCACGAAGTCATATACATCGAAGTAAAACAAATGTGTGAATACAAATGTTTTTCTTTCAGAAAAAATTTTAACAAGTCAAAGTTCCAAAATTAAATGAACACTCATTGTAGTGTTTCACCCTGGCTTATAACTTTTAAGCACCGCCCGAGACTTCTTGCACAATTCTTCCGACCACTTGTTGGAAGATCATAAAAAATGAAACAATACAACCTGATTTTTATATTCGGTCTCCCACGTTCACATTCAACGATGAGGTGTCATCACTTTTCATTCCTTGTTTGTACTAAATTTCTTGGTTGTAAGGCTTGTAATCTCCCTTTGTCTTCCTTTCCCTTGCCTTCCCAAATTGTGTTCTTGGCTGGTTGTGGTTCTTCTGTTCTCCGTCGTGGCCTTAGATTATACTTCTTTCAAAATGGAACTTCAGTTGATTTCTCCCTGCTCTTTTTCTATCTCTTCCATATTGTGACTCATTTAATCCTTGGTGTGTACTTTTTTTCCGAAGTACTAGTTTCCTGACTTGATCTTATACTATTTGGGATACCTGTTCCCTAATTCGACCTCGTCAAGACATTTCCTATGACGATATATCTATTTGATCTACGTTAACTGTTAATCTTTTTCCCGATTTATATTACAATATTGTTAAAGTCTTAACTTCTAGGACTCCTTATGGGTCCCTCAAATTTTTGTTTAAATTTAGCACATACTTTGTTAGCAGCTGAACTTACAGGGTGTGTTTCTAATAAAACCCAATCATTTACCTTTATTTTATGTCCTTTCTACAGTCTATTATAATATTTTTCCAATCTTCCTGTTTAATTTTCGTACTTAGTCTAGCTTCTTTAAAGCTTTCTGTATATCTTGAATTTAAATTTAGAGCTTTCCCGATATCATAACTAGTTTTTGAAATGGTGTAATCAATTTTCGACCTAAAAAATAACTCAGCCGGTGTTTTTCCCGTTGTTTCATTCACCGCCGTACGAATAGCGGCAAGCAAAACTCAATGTAAGAATTCGCTATCCCAAGTATCATGTTGACTGGCCAATGTAATTTGGTAAATCATTTGCACTGGCATCTCGATTAACTCTTTTCAGTCAAGATTTGCTTGTGGTCGATATGCAACAGTCTTCACATGCCTTATGCCTAATCTTCACTTAAGTGCCTTTAAAAATCTCGGATATAAATTGTGACCATTATCACTTATTACTTTATTGGAGCTCCATAACGCGATATAAAGTTATCAAAAAATATCCGCTATTATACGAGATGAGGCCTCTTTAGAGGTATAATTTCAGCCCATTTGCTGAAATGATCGGTTATTACTAAAATATACATTACGTCTTATTCTCGATATAGATACGGGCCTAATAAATCTAACGTCACTATCTCATTCGATAATTCGATATAATTGATTTAACCGACCAGCTGGTAACGCGTTTATAGTTATTAACTTGGCACATATGGCATGTAGACACATATTGATCAATAAATTTTCTCATGTACTGGAAATAACAAAACGTCCCGAATTTTATGATACGTTTTAAATCTGCCGACGTGTCCACCCTTATTGGCTTGTCATGAAATTCTCTCATTATTTCATTCCTTAAAGATTTGAATGCATACACGCATTTCACCTAATGACGTTGCGTGTTTCGCATAAAATAACAATCCTTCAATTAAACGGAAATCGTGGACCAATTCTCACATATCGTTGCATTAACCGAGTTATCTCTTCCGGTTTTCTAACATCTATATATATGACCCACTTCAGTCATTTTTCTGTTCCTCTATTAATGTTCCTCAAAGGAAGTGGGGTACCAAATCTTGATTATGGCACAATTAATTTTATCACCCATTATACGTTAATTGGATTCCTTGATAGAATGTCAGCCACTGCATTTTGAGTTCCCGGTCTATGTTCCCATTCTATATTGAATTCTGCCAACTTTAGTGCCCATCTAATCATCCTACTCATACCCGCCGCGTGTTGCTTAATGCGGCGTGATCTGTTATTACCTTTATTGGTAATATTCCCAAATATGTTCTAAATTTGTCTACAACGCCCATACTACTGCTAGACATCTCTTCGGTTACTGTGTAATTCCTCTCTGCGTTGTTCAGTGTACGTGACGCAAATAATGACTGGTCTGTTTTGTTGGTTTAGTACTCGCTCCTAAACCAATCGAACTGGCATCTGTAAATAACTCGAATGGCTCCTGAAAATTTGGTAATTTTAAAACTGGCGCTTTGTTACCGCCTCCTGACCTCTTCTTTCGAATGCCTTTGTGCTTCATTGGACCAGACAAATTTTTAAATTTTCGTTTAAGATTATAAAGTGGTTTCACAAATATCTCGCATAATTTTAATAAATTCTCAAGTACCACTGTGACATACCTAAAAACTTAGATACCTCTTTTGAGTTACGGGGTGGTTTCTTATCTCTTGTATAGCTCTTAACCTTTTGTCTCATCCGTTTTAATTCCTTCTTTACTAATAATTAATCCCAAATATTTCAACAATTCATCGCACCCGAATTTCTACATTTTTCCTTATTTAATGCCTCAATCCTGCACTTTTAACAACGAAAAAAACTTCCCTTAAATGTTCAACATGGTGAGTGAATGATGGAGACGCGATGATAACGTCGTCCATGTAAACACTCACAAACTTCCCTATCACCGGTTTTAGGATTATGTCAATTGCTTTTTGAAAAATTGGGAGCTGCTCCTGATAAACCGAATGGCATCCGCTTGAAAGCATAAGTGCCACTTTTACTACAAAATGCGGCCCACCATATCGCTAGTTTACTGCCATTTGAAAATACCCAATTTAGATCAAGAGATGACATTATTGTTGTATATGGTATGTTCGTTAATAAATTATCTATTAACGGTAAAGGGTATCGCGGATACTTTGTGATCGAATTTAATTTTCTATAGTCTACTGCAAATCTATATGCGCTTCCGATTATCCGTGGTAACCTTATATTATTTTTCCTTTGGCATAATACAACAGGTGACGCAAAAGTGGGGACTGAATTGGAACAATCGCTCTCTCTGTAACATTTTTGTATGTGAAAATCTATTATTGCTTGCTTAGTGCGATCATACTTATAAGGCCTTGAAGTTACTGGTGGGTTATCTCCGTGTCAATTTCATGGTATAAGACATGAGTAAGACCTGGTTTATCTGAAAATAACCCTTTAAAAACTACTAAAACAATTTTTGTAGTTTTTGTTTTTCTACTTCCAATTTGTTTTAGATAAATCTATCTCAACTTTTTCCTCTTACTTGCCTTCAACCACCTTTATTTATTTGAGAATCTGGAATTTTCAACGATTTTTGATTAAAAATCTAATACTATTCTGACGCACTTATGAAATCTATACCTGTGGAATACATGGGTATATTCTCTAAATTCAACACATGAAATGCACCAATTTCTTTCGAATTGTCTGATCTTAATTTTCAATTCTACAATCCCCTTGTTTTTGGCATTTCGCACCCTGTGCTACATATTACCTGGGCTCGCGATTTTTTATTTGTTTATAGAAAAATATTTTCTATATACTTCTTCCGGGATATAAAAAGATTTATCTGCTCCGGTGTCCATAGCGCTTTCAAAATGTGTTATTTAATAATATAGGTACGTGGGGAAGTTCTACGGGTGCTATACATATCGGAGAGAAAGTCTAATTGTCTCTCTTGTCGACACCTCTTGAGGTTGATCATTAACTCCATAATATTTAATCGGCCCTTGCAGTCCTTATCGCCTCGATTGAAATTATCACTGAACCCTTATTTCTACGGCCCCTTGTATTAAAAATTATCATTTCGCTCATTTCCCGAAATGAGTAACCCCTGCTGCTGAATCTTGATCACATATTAAATCTATTCCTCTCGAACCCTATTATTTTGACGGCTATTCTCGTAAAACTCATTTCTGTTATTAGCCTTTACCTTATTTCCCCCAATTCCTCCAGTTTCTACCATATTAGCTTCAAAATTAGGGCATCCTATGCGCATTTTGACCTCGTCTTTTCTACATTATGGTTCTGATAACCCCTTTGTAATTTGCAAGAATATCTCTTCGAATTTAGCCAGGACTTCAAAAGTTGTATCGTATTTTGTGGGATTTCTAACTTCCACGTAGTCCTGTACCTGTGGTTCGAGTCGAACTAAAATATGAACCACCAAGTCGCTTGGGACATTCCTAATGCTAAACTTCTATTTTTAATAATCTATATACAAAATCAGTCGCCTCCTGATTTCTTCCCTGTTGTGATGCATAAAACTCCGACTGTGTTCTTTTTATTTTTGATCGCGGAAAAGCCTTCGCTAATTCAGCTTTGAGCTGCGCAAAAACTGTGGCTGCAGTTTTTGTACCAACAACGAACCAAATATCACCAATCTTGAGCCCTTCCCTGAGATGACTTTTTAAGTAAGTTACTACGACAGATTACTTGGGATTTCGCAACTGAATATTATTGTCGATGCACTCAATGAACTCTGCTACATCTCCGACCCTGAAAAGTACATTTCAGGTAGAATCTTGTATTTCCACCTACATTACCTAACCCAGAATTAAATACGTTCAAGTACATTGAGATACGCCGGTTGTCCTGTGATGACCATGTCTTACCGGTTCCGCGTAAGCTAGAGGTGTGGGATTATCAAAATGATGAGACATAATTCTTAATACAACTTTATTAAGAGTAACTTATAATACTTAAATTCTAATTCTTTTGACAATTATTAATTAAAGTGAGAGTCGAGCCCAAAGTAAATCACGTATTTAAGTCAGATCACGCAACTAGATTCTCTATCCCCAATTATCCTAAATAATCCTACATTCAATTACTTATCTACATACCTTTCTCCAGTCTGGTCCCTTGACCTAGAGAATATAATCTATATAACTTTATCTATGAAGATTCTGATCCGCAATGCAGCTTACCTGATCACTGCTTATTCTTGGTCCTCGCAAGATTTCACACTAAGCTTTGTCACGCTATTGGATCAGAAATGATTCCACACTACAAATCTCTGAGCCTGCTACGCTATGCTATCTATGCTATTGCTATTGCTATTAAGCATCTATGCTATTGTATATATCTATGCTTGCCGCGCTATCCCCTTTTATAGTATATCTCATTTACATATTCGATCCGTTTCTTCTTGGTATTGGGTTGGAAAAGGTTTTAAGCATTAATCGTGGCCGTCAAAGAACATAGGAGTTATGTTAATCAGAAAGACGCGAGAGACGTCACAAGCTTCGCATCGTCCGAACTCAGGTGCCTTTCTCTAGGGAGGAAACTGGGCGTCAGAATTATATTGCGACAACTGATATCTACCTACCTGATGCCACTCTAAAAGGTGATACCAGTTCCAGAAAAAGGAATGTACTAGGTATGCTATGGTAATTACCAATCCGCAGCCACATTAAAAAGAAGAAGAAAAGTACCTGGAGAGACGTTGGCGAATAAAATCGGTACACAAAATGTTATCAATGGAAGACAAATCTAAAACGTACCTTGATAAGTTCGGAAAGGTTTAGGACAGGGGTGTCCAACACGCGGCCCGCCAGTACATAAGTGGCGGCCCGCCGACTCTTTTTTAAAAAACTTAAACAATCGCTTCTTTCAAAGCTCTTTATTTTGGAAATTTATTTGAGGGGAAATTTATATACATATATATACACACAAATGTATTTGCCTGTTACCCGTTCACATATGCTCTTTAAAATAAATCCTTTTGATAATAGAAAGGTCCTTTACTCTATGGATAAGTACATGATTCTCAGTGCAAAAGCACTTTCATTTCTACCATTCTTTCTATTTGGAATGCCCAAAAAGTAAGAGGTAAGCAGTCAGAGATGCTTTTAAAGTTTAAAAAGTATTCAGGGTGATTAAGATAAAGGGCAATGTACTATATACTTAATTGTTTGCGCGCGCGAATGACAGCACAATCAAATTTCAACAATGAGTAACGAAAAATCAATTCAAAAGGAACACTGTGATTTTCAAGAAAATGGCAACTGTAACATTTTAAACATTATTTGATCATTTCATTATTATATTATATAAACATTAGTATATTATCTATGTCTGAATACATGAAAAATAATTAAAACAATAATAATAATTCATTTTATTTTAAAATTTCACTCCAATAAATTTTTTTCTTCCAAATTTGATATAAAGGTACATATTTTTATGTGCGGCCTGCGAGATTATAATGCTTTTCCGAAGTGGCCCGCAAGGTCATTTGGGTTGGACACCCCTGGTTTAGGATGATTATTTGACAAGAAAAATTTCTGAAGCCTTTAAAAGGTTCTTCCCAACCTATATAGAGATAATGCAGGGAAACAACATTGGAGAGTGAGTGAGTGAATAATAACGTCGCACTGTTCAGCTGCACGAGGGCTTTTGGCGATGGACGACGTAATTTTGAACCATGGTCAAGTGACGTGGACGACACCTGAGCTGGCACCTCCTCATCTAACTACCACACCACACCAACAGGAGGACGTTTCAGCTCTCGATAGATTTAACTTGCATCGCTGCCCTACACGGCAGGTCTTTAGTGGTACTGGGCTCGAACTCATGACATGCCTGCCATGATCCGATAACTTGACCACTGGGCTACCGCAGCCCCAACAACATTGGAGACAAACATTTGATAGCGACTGTGTTTCATCTGTCTCATGCCAAATTATAATTACCGATTTGAAGTGCTCTGCCCAATATTTGTGGTGTTTTTGACGTTGTGAATTCGTACGAGTGAAATATTATTCCTTTTTAGAAGAAAAGTCAATTGTGTTAATTACCAGAGAATTGCAGAATAAATTTTGATTTTCTCCAAAAGGACCCGCCTGTGAATTGCTTGGGACTTTTCTGCATTTAAAAGATAATAAACCATGTAACAATACACAGTCGAACCTCCATTTAACGAATTTCTCTATTTTACGAACTTTTTCCTGCAACCAAGAACATTTTACGATTTTATTTGTAAAATAACCTCTATGTAGAGAAGTGTATTTTCTGTATAACGAACTTTTTCTCTTGTAATTCGATTTCTCTCTCTCTCTCTTTATTTCAAAAATATTTCAAGACATTTTTTTTAAAAAAAATTATTCTCTCTTTTAGCATATTTTATGGTAACCAATGACCTTGAACTGGTATTACCAGGTGCCTAACTCATCTCTATTTCAATGAAATGGCCATAATTAATCAAACAAGAAACTCAAATACAGATTTTATTAGTAGTAAAATTTTTAAGGACGCATGTGGTGGTATATGTTTAAAATTACTGGTTATATAATAATGTACCTTCAAAATTACTCGTAGGCTTAAAATTAGAAAATGTTGAAAATTCATTAGTTTTAATATAAAATTATTTTTTAAAGTTGAAAATACAGTGTATTCCTGGACAATGTCTTTTTTTTTCTTGTTTTCTTTGCAGATTTCTTTTGATGGCTAAGATATATAAAATGAATAAATATTAATTTTCAAAAAAGCGTGAATAATTACTTTTTTAAATAATATATAGTGTTCATGAACTTAAAATTTGTTTTATGGGGTTTTAAAGTATATTAAAAAATGAACTTCTATTTAGCGAATTTTCCATATAACGAACTATTTGGGGGGGGGGGATTTAGTGACTTCGTTAAATAGAGGTCCGACTGTAATGTTATACATAGCAATATGTATAATTTACGCGTTACGGTTACAATTGCACGTTAAATCTCTCATTAATTTTTTTTCTTTAAAATCTCAAAAATTCTGAAATGCAAGCGATTGACGCAATATGTAACTAACTCTGAAGCACGTGATATGATAAATATATTTTCAGTGTTGTGAATTGCCGAGAAATAAATTCTTAAAATTAAAAAGAAAAATTCGAAATTTTTTTTAAATACTAATTATTTAGACTATTTATCGAGCCAAAAATCATTTCATAAGGTTAGTGGATGGGGAAGAAGAAAGGTGGGAGGCTCCTTGACCCCCCTAAATGTGTTATCACTCAAAACTGGAATGAAGTCAAAACATACTGTCACCTGCATGGTGCTCGAAACTGCAGCTAACGACAGGCGTAATCTAGCCCCTTGCCACGATGAATTTCGTGGGCCTCGATCTGACACCGTTGACAGGGTGGCATTAGAAACATCATAAAAAACGTTTTTTACACATTAAAGATTCCATTAATTTGCAATAATTTTTTGCTAGAACCTTCGATTTTGGTATGAAGAAAGTCCTATTGGACGATCGCAGCATAGTCGATTTAAGTTCATTTTGGGCCCTGGGCGCAGAAGATCTACAGGCCCCTTGGGCACTGGAGGATCGAAATTTATATCCAGAAAATCTGGTTAAATCCAGCTTATCCGGCGCCGCCCCAAGTGCTCAATGGTTATGTCGCAGGAAAATGATGAAAAAAATTAGGACTATTATCGAATCCCTAAGAGAGATGATCAATTCACGCAAGATGTTAAAATAACGTCTCTTTGAGGTCATTTCCCTTATGTAAATGAGGGATTTGATCAAATCACCGAACTGTTTTAGTGAAATGATGAAATGAACAAGAGTCAGCCATTTTTTTAAAGTTATGGGGTTGATATTTAGGGGATCGATAGTACTACCTGTATGTGGTTAGGAAGTACAAAGACTCGACACCCCAGGTGTCTCGCCCCAGACAGCATTTTACCAATATTTTAAAATAACGTCTTTTTGAGGTCATTTCCACGATAAAGTTGTGACATAGCCATCTGTCGATAGCTATGACGTGGTGGTTCCGCGTAAGTTAGAGGTGTGGGATTATCGGAAGGATGAGACATTCTATAATTCTTAATACAACTTTTATTAAGAATTTAACTTAAATTACTTATATATAACGAACAAACTTATACTAAGTGAGAATAAACCAAAGTATGCCGATTATTTAAGTCAGATCGCACAACTAAGTCACTTATCAAAATATACTTAATTATCTGCCTAATCTCGCTTTCTATATTATACTAGCTTTCGGAATATAATCTTCCTACCTTGGTTGAAGACTCGACGATTCTGATACTTGTAGGTAGACTTATGTGCTCGCTTGCAATCCTTCCTCTTTGTGATTATTAACGAGGGTGGGCGTCTCCTTGATTGAGTAGGCCATCTAAACACTTGTTCCGAACTGCTCCACACTAAGTTTTCTCTAAGATTGCCATCATTTCTCACTAAACTTTATATCCTTTTAAAGGATATCTTATTTGCATTGTTGCTTCGTTTTTCTTCTTGGAATTGGGTTGGAAAAGTTTTGCCATTAATCGTGGCCGTCAAAGAATGTAGGAGTTATGTTAGAAGAACGCGAGAGATGTCACAAAGTAAGTGATTTTATCAAACCCTGAACTGTTTCCGTGAAATGATGAAATGGGCTAGTCAGGATTTACATTGGCAAAATGCTGTCCAGGGGAGGGGGACACCCGGAGGGCCGAGTCCTTGTATTTCCTAACCATACAGGTAGTACTATCAATCCTCTAAATATCAACCTCATATCTTTAGGAAAATAGCTGACTTGTTCATTTCATCATTTCACTAAAACTGTTCGGGGATTTGATCAAATCACTTACTTACATAAGGGAAATGACCTCAAAGTGACGTTATTTTAACATCTTGCAATAGCTCTCTTAGGGATTCGATAAAAGTTCTAATTTAAACATTTTCCTGCGACAGATCACACACAAGCACTGGATCACAGTTAAAGTATCAGTTTTAAACCAGAAATAACATTTCTAATTAGAAATACAGACAGTGAAACATTATTAATAAGCGTTTGTTCTTAAATGGCATGAAATGCTTTTCAGTATAAGAAAACGAATACATAATTAACTAAACCAATGTCTTGGAATGTGAAAGTTCTTTGAAAAAAGGCCTTTATTGGTAAAGGTCGTTCCTTGAAATCTCAGGGTTAAATGAGAGTGCATAGATACTACTCCTGACAGAGCACGAAACGTGACAGGAGACCTGAAACCTCAGCAAAACAGATAACCTAGAGATAAAACGCACTTGAGTATGAATGACATTTTTTTAATCTTGTAATTTCTCAAGTCCTTCTTTTTGAAGTTGTGGCTGAATTTAATAGGAAACAAGAGCAGCGATAAGAAGATAAAGAAAACAAGAGAGCATTTGTACTCGCCATGACTCAAAAAACGCAGATGTTCACTGAACGGAGAATATTGACTTAGTTTATTTGAACAACCTCTGGCTGTTTTCTGGATATCGTCTGTGTCCTCAAACGATATTTTTAGCATAAGAACAGGGAAATAACGTTCTGTGTATCCCCCAACCCTCTTTTTTTTTTGCCACGTTATTTTATTGCCCATACAATCTTGGATTCTGTTCCCAGTAAAAATCAATGAACTCATGTACAAAAGGAAAAGGAAAAACAGAAAGATCGGTAAAAAATAGTTAGAAAATTAAGTTCGCTAAATATGTTCCACCATTGAAAATTATTCAACTTCTTCAGAAAAAAGTAAATCGTTTTGTGTTTTGTAGTATCGTTTATTTTCAAATTAAATAACATTATTTTAGGTAACTAACTGTATTTGGAATCGCGATTTTGTTAATGTATATAAATGAATTTCTTCTTTTTTTAATGTTTAGTGCCACTTGTGAATTAGAATATATATTGTTATTAGAATATACAATTGTTTTAAGAATATTATTATACAATGAAAAATATTTAAATTCAATTCTTTGGCAAAAAATTAAGTAAAAATTACATTTTTTCAAAAAATTCTCCTTTTATGGAAAATGCTTCTACGGCAGTGATATTTTACCTATATATACCTAGGACCTCTCAACAGAGCTGGAACTAATTTTGAAAAATGGCCATATTATTTTTAGAGTTACTATATCAATTGAAATAAAAACAGGTGTTCTTTGTTGAAACTTCACTACTCTGATATATTAAAATATGAGTAAGTCCACTTCTAAAAAATAAATTTTAAGAATCCTAGTTCAAAAACTCTGAGAAGTCTTGCTTTAAATGAGCAAAATATTACTATTATAGAAGATTTCTCATGAAACGAGAATGCTTTGAATATATGTCATTCTTTCTTTTTTTCATCAAAAAATTGTATTTAAATAATTTTTATTGGAATAATTTTCTTTACACAATTTTGCAAGTATATTTTGATTCAGGTGATACTAATTATCAAAAAGATTATTCATTTAAACGCTTTGGCAAAATTACGGATAATATAACCTGGAGGTGGTCAAGGGACTCCCACCTCTCTTCCACCAACCTCGCGAGAGGACTTGCAGCTCGACACGACTGTTTAGAATACCCTCATGCCGTGAAGGCACAATACATTTACAAACATCCATGCCTTCTCCGGATTCGAATCCAGGCCCTATGGCACAATAGTCAGCGTCGCTAACTACTATACCGGATGGGCGACACGACTCCTATTATTGATTAGAACAAGATTTATTAATGGACGGGGAGTGGGTGACCGAACTAAGACAAATCGACGAGTATTCACAAGAAAATACTATAGCAGATTATTTATAATTGTACAAAACGCAATCGTTATAAAGAAGCTTTACAATGCTCCAGTAACGGCTCTCTAGAACAGTTCCTCTAGCACAGTGGTCGCCAAACTTTTTGACCTCACGGACCAGTAAAATCATAATTTAAATCCCGCGAACCACTAATAGAATTTTATAGCTTTTCACGTATTGTTTTGAATTGAATTATCTTCCAATGCATCTTAAAACATAACTTAATGTGATGAGTAAGTATATTCCCAGTTTTTCTGAGGACTAGTGACATTTTCTCACGGACCACCACTTTGGTGACCTCTTCTCCAGCAAGTGCTCCAGATAGTCTCGCTCTCTCATCGCAGTCAACGCACAAGTAGATTTGGAACTCGACTGTATTACTTTTGAACTCCACCAACTTCATGAAATTTCTAGAATGATCTATCCCAGAGACCTCTCAATGGTTCCTTGACGTCATCATATTTGTCACCAAATTTGTCATCAATCTGGTAATCCTGGTCATACATTCCTGGGCTGCCAAAATCTTATTTTTCATGCTGCGAAGTGAATTTTACCTTTAAAATTCACAGGAAAAGAGAATAGGGAAAAGGCACGAATGAAAAAACAGAACATAAGCTGGATACAATTATTATTATTTTTTAAAATTCTGATGAAGAAGATAACCCTAGAATTTTAGAGTATACAGAATAATAGTCTACCTCATTTAGAAAGAAAAAATTTAAGAATTTAAAATATTTATCTGATTTATTTTTACACTCATCAAGTTTTGAATAAAGTATTGCTTTCTTATATCATTAAATAAAAAAACATTATTTTTCCTTTGTCATTAAATAAGTGGAGCAGCATAAATATTACTTGAACAATCGATTAATAAGGTTGATGGTGGAAAAACAAACTCGAATCATTTGTTATTTTTAGTACTTATTTTTCTTGCCATTTGAAGTTAAGTATTACACAAAACTCAGCCAATTGTGAAAAATGAAAACAAACACAAGCTAGCCATGGAGTTTTAAATCAAAACTCAAGCTGAAAGGTAAACGGAAATCACACACACACACACACATCAAATGAAATAATAAAACACTCAATGCAAACAAATCTTGTGAACTACAACACTAACATAGTAGTCGAAAACATTAAAAAATATGGACGAGTTCAGAAACGCTTTCTGGTAACATTTTTTTTTCTTTTATAATAAAATATACTTTTTAAGTCAAAAATGGTTGACATTAAATTATTTTATTGATTAGGAAAAATAATTCATAAAATAATAATTGATAAAAATAATTCAAAATTTTTGAATTTTGATAAATTTTTATTAGTATAAAGAATGTTTATGTGTGTTATTTTCAAATGATTTTATTCCTTTTAATGACAAAAATAAATCTACAATTCTGTACTCTTCAAATACAAATTTTTGTATATTTCAATGTATTGCACTATGTTATGGACTTCTACCCATCATTTCGTCACGAACAATGCTTCCCATCTGGCCGTTTTCACACGAGGCAACTTTGTGCCAGTCAACTCGTCATCTGTCAGCACTCGTCTAGTGTGAAGAGGAGAAAGAATTTTATTCACTCACTCACACAAAGGAAAGGGAGTAACGGACTCATCGGTGCAGATATTGAGTCCGAAGCTATAAGGCAGAAATAAGCATTAAGTCGATCGCGATCGACCGGTGGACCACTAAGACATTTTAGGATGGCCGTCTTTACTAAGACCTAAGACGTGCATACTAAAAGAAACATATTTAAGGAACACCGACGCCAACTAGACTGGAGAATCGGTTTTTTACAATCGATGCGACTGTGTTTGCATAAGCAAAATTATTCGATAAATGTGTAGACGACATATGGAACCGCTAGGTGAAGCGTAACACGTTCACTGCCGTTATAGGGATAAAAAGCGATAACTGCGATGCCAGCCGTATAAATGAATTTTTCCTCACATGCCACCTCAGGGGGGAGAATAAATGTTGACGATAACTCTTCCCACTATAGCAAGGGATTGGTTATTGAAACATCATCCCCCAACCCACACTTTCACGGGATTGGGTTCTTGTGTTGATGTCATGGCCCGCGATGGCGTGGGACTCGGCAGCGAATAAATTAAGTACATACGTAGGTTTCAGTTTCATTGGTTTACGTATGTTCTCTGCTCACTGCATTGAATACGTCCACAGTCTAGCAGTCACTCACAAGTTGTTCATGAATACAGCTTTAGAATTCTGTTTACTTGTGTCATTGTAGTAAACATAGAATCTGCCATGTTTTAAAAGACGTGTGCATTGTCGAAAAATGGGGTAAGAAAAGAAAACAGGCAATTTTTATACAGAATGGCCATACCTACACCATTAGGTGGGCTCCAACACCTTAAAAATATTAGAAGTAGCCAAAAAAGGTCGTCCACCCCTGATTTAAGGGCTCTTTCACGCCAGTTAACTTGTATTGCTCATAACAGAAGGAGCAGACAGTGCGGAGCTAGTTTTGAATAGAAATCACCTGAGTCCATCACACGGGGTCATCTGACACTTTTGCTGTGCCGTTTCTCTCAGGCTCTCGAAACCACGTTCTCCTCTTTGATATTTGATTCAACTAAAGGAATATTGAAGAAGTTGTGTGTGTGTATTCTTCATACGTAGCTACTTGTGTGTTGAAAATGGAGAAAAAATAGAAATGGATTTTATTGCTTCTTCGGAGAGTCCAGCGTTTTTTGTGGATAGGATAAGCAAGTATCCATGAACACCTGCACGCTTAAAATATTGCGAGGTCTTGTGTTTGGACATCGCCCCGGGAACCTTTGACAACGCGAGAAACCCCCTACTATCCTCGAGCTACTCTGGATGTAGCTCGAGGATAAAGAGGGTAAAGAGGGCGACCACTACCCTCCCGAGACCCACAGAGGGCAGAGAGAGAAGATGACTTGAAAACTTCGCTGAGAATGGATATGACCTCCTCCCTCCCCAACATCAATTCGGGACTCTAATGATCTAAATAATATTTTTTATAATTTCATTGTATATACCGTACTTGATAGCTGTGACGTGAATATACCAGATATTTAAATTAATAAGTATCACGCTACCATTATTTTTCTCAAACGTCACACTCTGAGTCCTAGCACCGTCTCTCTCTGCATCTTGAAACAATTGCTGCTTCATTTTTCGTGTCACGATAGAAGCAAGTCATATATTTACAAAGTATTTATAATAAAAAATGAAATTTTTTTAAAATTTATTTTATGTACTGAGTATGTAAAGTAAGTGGAAAGAACATCTAAGTTATTGAATGAACAGAAGTAAAAACACAGTTTATAGGGAGAGAAGTTTTAGTGGGGAAAAAATATAATACACATAAGCGCGTGTTATTTAAAAATTTCCTTTGCCATACTCTATATACATCACTCCAGTAATTTCTAGCAAAGTTATTAACGATCAGAAACAGATCTGTCAGCACTTAGAAAATCAACCCTTTATTACCAACGGTACTTATAAGTACCATTCACTTTAAGGTATCCGACTACGTTCGGAACCGTGATTTTGCATAAGCGTATAAATGGATAATATTTATGATATTTAGTGTCACTTAGTTAGATTAGAAAATGCATATAAAATTGTTTTAAGAATAGTATTACAATAAAAAATTATTTAAGTACAATATTTTGACAAAAAATGAATATAGAATGACCAGTTTTCAAAATATTCTCCTTTTGTGAAAAATGCTTCTATTATAATAATATTTTGCCTGTATATAGCTCAAACCTCTGTATAGAGGCCCAACTAGAATTTTTGAAATATATAACTTAGAAGTGGGTTTATCCATGTTTTACGACAACAGAGGGAAGAAAGTTTGAGAAAAAAACGCCGATAATTATCTCAATGGATTGTAACTCTGAAAATAATGTGAGTTTTTCAAAAATCAGAGTTGAGCCTCTGTACAGAGGTTTGAGCTATACAGGCAAAATATTATTATAATAGAAGCATTTTTCACAAAAGGAGAACATTTTGAAAAAAGGTTATTCTAAGTTAATTTTTTGCCAAAATAGTGTATTTAAATAATTTTTTTTTGTCAAAATGTCCTTAAAAGAATTTTATACATGTATTCTAATCTAAATGACACTAAATATCACGAAAATTATCCATTTATGCATTTTTTTAAAATCACGGTTCCAAACGTAGTCAGATACCTTAAAATTACATGGAATAACCATTTTTACGAATACTCTGACGATACTTAGCAGGAATATTCTTTTAAATCCACTCTTCCAAGATATATATGGCAGCAAGGGTTCTATGATGAGCATTTTAGCGGGGAAGGCGAATAGTTTTATAGCATAAATGGCGTTTTCATCTGACGGCATTTTCAACGGATTGCGAAGATTGTCATTTTTGTTCCGATAAAATAGTTAATGCCAAAAGGTAAGTGTCTTATATTTTTTGTAGGTTGATGTGAAGACCTTAGAAAACGATGTGACTATTTATTTTAAGTGTGAACAGTGTGTTTAATTAATTTTACAGTAGTATATCTTTAATTAATTAATTAATTAGCTCTAACTTATTAAATTTCCTTAAGTTGTGAGCAGATTGTTTATGGATATTCCTTAATTTTCAGTGTAGTGATTCGAAAAAAACATTGCATGAAAAAAACTGCAGTAAATCATAATGCGGTAGATAAAGGGATAACACGATAAATAATGATTAGAGGGACAAATGATTGCAACGCATTTGTAGTTTGATGTGAACGGAAATAACACATCCCTGACAAGTGGAATTTTTATCTACATGATCAAAAAAAAAAAAAAAAAAGATTGTCGTTTATTTCAGATCATCTTTTTAGAATATGTAACGACGGGAGGATGTTTTTCTTTCAACAACATTGATTTGTTTGAATTTGTCCTTAAAAAACATATTTAAGCGTCATGCATATTTTATGTATTTTTACTGAATGTCACATGCATGTATTTTTACTGAATCAATTTTACCAACAACCAGCTGGAGAAAGACTTACCAATAAGGTAAGTATTTATATAAACATCGCGCTCTAATTCAACGCGAGGGCTACTGGCGACAGACTTCGTAATTTTCAGCCACACTCAAGTGACGAGGGACATCCGAGTTGGAAATCCTTAACTTCCACATCACGCAAACGGGAGGACTTTGAGCCTTGGTAGATCTAACGTGTATCAGTCACTCTAAATTACGGTTCACCAATAAGAAACATCTCGAGTTAAAAACACGTAGCTTTTGGTCAATAATAGTTTGATTTTGGATTGACCACTCAAAAACACAGTCATACTATTTAGGACAGGGATGGGCATTAAGTCGATCGCGGTCGACCGATGGACCGCCAAGACATTTTGAGGTGACCTTCTTTACTAAGGCATAAGACGCTCATACCCAAAGAAGCATATTTATGGAATACCGACGCCAACAAGATTGAATACTTGGTTTTTTCCAAGCGAAGCAACTGTGTTTACTTAAGCAGAGGATTCATTAAGTGTGTAGAAAAGACATGTACCTTCCTTGGAAGCTTACAATGACTCTAAAAACGTTTACTACCACTGTAGGGCAAAAAAGCGACCTTTGTTGTGACAACCGTGTAAACGAATTCTTTTCCACAAGCCAACTAAAAGGAAGAATAAACGTTGATGATCAATTCTTCCCACGATAGCCCGGGATTGGCTATTGAGACTTAATCCCACACCCCGAGCTTCCACAAGATTGAGCTGTCATGTTGATGTCTCGACAGAGAACAAATTCAGTACACACGTCCTCACTACTCGGTCTAGCAGTCGCTCATTATTGTTCAAGCATTCAACTTGGCAATTTTGTGTTACTTGTGTTTTTATAGTAAAAAAAAGTAATTTGTCATATTTTAAAAGAGGGGTACATGTCAAAAACAAGTGCTAAAAAAGAAAACATGCCATTTTAATACAGAATAGCCATACCTACGCCACTGGCGGGACCGCAACGTCTTAAAAATATCAGAAGTAGCCCGTACCCTGGAAAAGTCCGCCCACCCCTGATTTAGGAAGTGTTGTGAGATTTAGTAAGACAAATATGCCATCACTTGAGACATTTTTTCCAACTGTGTATTTGAAATCTACGATTGAGGACGAATGGTATATAAAACTGTTCATGAAGTCGAGGACTCGGAAAAAGTATATTAGAAATTTTGGAAAACAACGGATCTGAAAATAGTTTTAAGATTTAAGTAGTGTTGTAACAACCTGCTAGAGGTTGTTGGGATTTGGAGGTTTGAGCAAAGATCCTCCACCAAAGCAAGTTTTAAACTCAAATTTATTTATCCCTTTACTTAATCAACACAACTAAAGGTAGGAAATACACTTAGTAAATAATTGGAAGAGCAATCGCACGGCTAAAGGTTACTAACATATAAATAGGCCGTGGGTAGCCTAGTGGTTAGAGCATCGGGCTCCAGACCGGAAGGCCTAGGTTCGATACCCGATGCCACCAAATACCCTCCGAGTACACATGGAGTACGTGCTCGTTAAATTAGTGGGTCCGAAAGTCTTGTGGGCTGAAATCACGAGTGCAGGGGACTGGAGAATATTTCCCTCCCCTTCAGTTCCATGCCTAAATTGTGGAGGTGGAAATTGATGGTGTCACCGTCTATCGTAAAGATCTATTGACCCTTCTTGAATTTCACCAAGCTAAATCGTCCTGTCACCTGTATGGTACTCAAGGCTAAGGCCAACGACAGACGTACATCTAACCCCTTGCCACGATGAATTTCGTGGGCCTCGATCTGACGACGTCAGACAGGTGGCATTAGAAACAACAACATATAAATATAATTTACTCAACTTACTTTTGTACCACTCTTGATTTCTACGCTAGAATTCACCGTAAATATCTTTCTTAATTGTACGACCTCAGGTCGAAAATCTAATTCATAATTTTAATCACTTATTAATCTCTAATTATCAACTATCGACCATACAATGGCTATCTGTCGACTATGTTCGCGTACCTAAATGCTAACGCTTAAGTAGAACAACTCATCTCCATAAATCTTCTTCTTCGAGGGAACGTTTTGAACAGAACTTAACAGTTAAAAAGAACAATTTTACTCCAAGAAGATTAATGGAAGGTTCGTTGATAGACCTGTTATAGTGTGTAATCATTTTATGTTTTCTACATGGTTTAAAAACACATCGGTTCTTAAATTTTCAATCGTCACAGCTTCACTTTATGCATCAGGGTGACATCGCGGATCCTTAAGATTTTGAACATCCCTCAACGACTTAATATTCTTGATCAATATTAATATCTTCAAGTTGAGTTTTTTTCATTGGGGAAAATTTAGTGATCTAGTCTAGTATGACACATCTTTCAATTTTTCCACGAGGCCTTTCAGAGTTTGTAAAAGAGGGAAATCTCAACGTTACATGAGAGACTCCGTGGACCCCTTGAAAGGTGCTGTGGTCCCCTAGGGGTACGCGGACCACAGTTTAAGAGCCACAGGTCTAAAATCTCCCTTCCTATTATAAAAAGTTCTTATATTTAAATTTTATTTTATTTTATTTTTTCAACCTATGTATATAAAAATGGATGTTTGTATATGTGAAATCGCATCACTCCAACACCGTTCAACCGATCACTATGAAAATTGGCATGTATATGTATTTTTTGTGGAGGAGGTTTTTTTGCTACCCTCTTTGTTCCAGATCCCCACCAGGTGGCGCTACAGAATGTCAACTTTTGCACCTTTCAATTAATCGCCAAGTTGCCAACAGGGTCACCAAAAATTATGTCAACTTGGCTCTACCGCCAACATTTCGCTATGTTTCTATTGAATCGCCATTATAATGTAAGGAATGGCGTTGCTTGTGAATATTGCAAATTCAATATAAAATAAACACTACAGAAAGTAATATTAATGTATTACACATCCAGATATAAATTACTTACACTATTTTAAAGGTTCGTTACATAAAATGTGTAACAATGGGTTACTTTGGCTGAGCAGAGATCAGCTTAGGAAAGTGTTTTCAAAAAGCGATCCCCCAGAGAGTTACGGGGCGTTATAAATAAAAAAAATTCCTTTTTATCATCTATAGATCTACGGACTTAAAATTTAACAAGTAAGGTTTTTTTGTTCTACTGCGATATGCATATAGCTTTTTTTGTTTTATTTAATTTGCTATTCACGTAAAATTAACTCATTAAAAACTTCTTTATCCTTCAATCTGTATTGTTTAAATTTTAATTCGACCGTGCGAAGAACGGGTATACCAGCTAGTAAGCTTCTAAGCATATTGATAACTATGAGATACAATAAATTTCAACCATTAGGTCACGACATTCGTAGATATTCTCACTGCTTATACTAAACCTTGAAATCTTTTTTTAGACGTTTCGTGTTATAGTAGATATTTTAAATTATAATTTAAGATCATTTAATTTAAAAGAATTAATCACATGAGTTGAAGTTAGTTGATTAAGTATTAGTAGAAATCTGAATAATTTAAGGCTGCCCAGTTTTGTAATAATAAATACACTCTAACACCTTTCACTGTATATATAATGATGGATATACAATACTTACAATTAAAATATTGTAAATGATTAAATATTTAATTTTATCAATAATTAGTTGTAAATGTTTTATTATTTTTCAATTCCTACTATAGCTCACATTCTCTATATATTTATTTATTTATTTATCTTCGTGAAATTTTCAATCGTTAATAAAATACATTTTAAAGCGCTCAATTGAGCTGAAATTTTATATACATGATTATTTTAGATGGCAATACAATAATTTAATTATAATTAATAAAAATTAATTCATTAAAACTAATTAGTTAAGGAATTACACAAATACAGCCACGTTGGCATCATTTTGGGCGACCTAGCGACCATTTTGGCGACTTGTGTCAAAACTTGAAAAGGTTTTTTTCTCACGTTTTAAAGCATTCAGTTGAACTAAAATTTTATATACACGATTGTTTTGGAAGACAATACGATACTTTAATGATAATTAATAAAAATTAATTAACACTTAAAGTTGTGATTCTGTTATATGTATAAACATATTTATATTAATTGTAACTATTTAATACAAAGTAGCTAAAAAATAAAAATTTTCTTTGTTGATCTAAGGAGGAATTGACTTAAAATTTATTTTTTTATATTACTTGTTATAACTGATTTCTGAACTTATATTGCTTAAAGTAACTCTAATACTTCCTACTTTTTTCCCTGTTATTGTTATTTTATATTCCTGGTCATTTAATGTAACAGTTTGATTTTAAGTGGGAATGTATTTTTCAGGTATTATTAAAAAACATTTGAACTGTAAAAATAAGTTGTCGTCCAATTAAATGCTTTAAAAAGCGTTAAAAATATTTATCATGGAAGCATTACATAAAAATATTTATCATGTCATTATTCTTAAGAAATATAACTCAATGACTTTAAGATTTTAGCAAAGCTGAAAACTACATTAATTAAAAAATAATATTTTTTGAGTCAATATTGTACTTTTATTGTTCGTTTTTTTGCTATTTTAAACTTTATCATTTGTTTTTCATCATTGTTTAAAGTTAAAATAAAATTTTCATCATCAAACATGCTTAGGTTCTTACATATTATACCGTTGACCAATTTCTTCAAATCATAAGACGTCGCCAAATGCCGCGATATACAGCCAACAGTGGAAACCATCTCAAAGCACGTTCGAACCCAGTAATAATAAGGATGACAGTATTTGGCAACATTTTTAATTGGTGGTTCCTTTTCATTTGGCGAATTTGGAGCCAGCTGTGATGTCGTCCTAATTCCTTGACCATGGCTCAAAATTACGAGGTCCATCGCCAATAGCCCTCGTGTAGCCTTATAAATGCAACGCCCGTTCATATAACCCTCTCTATCTCTCTTGGCGAAGTTGGTCGACGGTAAAACGTTTGGGAAAATTAATGGTAGCGTAAGAGTTAAGAAATTAAATAATTGATTTATTTACGTCACAGCTATTAATTACAGTACATACATTTAAATAGAAGTTATTCATACTTTTGATTATTTCATCAGTTAAAAATATGTTTTTTGTGAGGTAGGAGGCAACACAACATCTCTCTTCGGGGTTTTCAACGGACTCCTTCCACTCTGCGGGTGGGGGTGGTTTCGTTTTTGACACCTCGAATAACATTCGGCGTTTCGGCTCGCACATGTGGAATTCAGGGTTGGGTTTCACACTGCTATTGGTTAACAAGGCGATGTCAAATGAAAAGACCCCACAATATTTAAGGGTGCATGTGCGGATATGAACTTTGTCATACTATCTGTATAAGAAAGGCGATTTTTCAGCGTCGGAGAGGAAAACGTTACAGCCCATATTCCAAAATTACTTGGATATTGGAACGTATTACTAAAAAGCAGCGTTTCTCAGACTGTGGGGCGCGCGCCCCTAGAGGGCATGATAACCCTACATGGGGGGGGGGTACGAATCGAAAAGTCGAAAACAAGAGATTATTTAAAAAAAATTATTAATTTACTGAAAGGAAGCAAAACAAAATAAATTCTGACATAACAAAAAATAAAATACACATTTGGACAGATATAATACACTTATAAATGTATCAGTATATACTCCACAAAGTATTTCCTAATTAATTTAACAGTACTAAGTTAAGAACAAGTTTAATAATTACCAATGACCCAATGTGTGGGCATGTCATAAAGTTATATGCAAAATTTAATACCTATCTTGGTAATTTGTACGATTTATAATTAAAGTCGTATTGTAGCTTTTTTTTAGCGTCAAAGTATATTATTATTGAATTCAATATATTGTTATTATATGGAAGGGGGTGATGAATATAATGATTGAAAATTGGGTCGCAAGTATTGAAAGTTTGAGAAGCACTGACTTAAAAGGGACAATTTGGTACAACTTTATTTAACATTATTATGAGTGTTCATCATAATATCGAGCGATATGCAACTGACTTATTTTTTGATGCAGTGTTATTTATTTCATAGTTCTGGATGCACATATAAAAATAAAATTTGAATCCTACTCTGCTAACGAACCGTATAAAAGATTTTTAAAGTAGAAAAAAAATGTAGAATTAAAATACATCTAATACATACGGTCATCTAATTTTAAAGAATAGAGTAAAATTCATAATTCAAGCTTTCAAAATGCAACCTTTTCCATCTTGGTTGTTATGCTATTTTGACAATAAAGATGAAACGATTGGATATCTCATTTTAAAATTCACGCAGGAAAAGTGCGACGTTAAAAAACAATCAATCAGTGTTGAAATCTAAACAGTCAACCATCACTGAATAATTTGAAGTCAGCAGAAACGGACTGTGATTGCAATAAAACCAGGAAATGGGAAGGTAAATCATTATTTTCGGTGATATGAAAAACTACAGAATTGATGAATCCATATCAACTTGTTGGAAGCTCAAATTTTGTTTTATGCAAAATCATGCTAGAAAAAAAATAATTTTCAAAACGAAAAAAATAAATGTTTCGAATCATATTCAATCAATAGTACTTTGATAGCAACCTTGAACCATTTCTTATAAAAACAGACTGTAATTATTATTTTGTAATTATTTCCCCAAAATGTAATTATTGTCAAAACAAAACTTGGTTATCAAACTAGAGAGTAATTATTGCATTCTTAATTTTCTAGAATGTAAAACTGAAATACTTTTAGTTTTTTTTATAAAAATGAAATGCTCCACAATCCTATTTCTGCTTGGCATTTGAAGTGAATAATTAAATTCAAACAGGTCTGTAAAAAAAATAGTACCTTATTTAATTTCTGAAATACAATGTGATAGTTTTTCGTCTGGATTTGAGGTATTTTTGAAGTGTTGTTGTTCTAATGGTCTGGAATTTTTTTAAATTTTGATTTTCGTTATTTTATGTAAACACCAGAAAGTTTGATTTTGGGTACTTAAAAAAAAATGAAACTATTTTTTTGTGTGTTCAGTTATGTTGTTAATGAGAAAAATTAGAAACAAAATTTCGGGTGAAAATTGACATAAGAAATCCAATTTATATATTGTAAAATCCGGAGTATAACGCGCACTTTTAACACAAAAAATAAGATCGAAATTTAAGGGTATGCGTTATACACCGGGTATAAAAACGATAGACTTAAAAACAAGTAATATAAAAAAATATTTTAGTCATTCCTACTTCGATCAACAAAGAAAATTTTTTATTTTAGCTACTTTTTATTAAGCAGTTACAATTAATATAAATAAGTATATACATATGACAGAATCACAACATTAAGTGATAATTAATTTTTATTCATTATCATTAAAGTATCGTACTGTCATCCCAAACAATCATGTATATAAAATTTCAGTTCAACTGAATGCACGTGAGAAAAAAAACCTTTTCAAGTTTTGACACAAGTCGCCGAAAGGGTCGCTAAGTCGCCAACGTGGCTGTATTTGTAATTCTTTAAATAATTAGTTTTAATCAATTAATTTTTATTAATTATAATAAAATTATTGTATTGTCATCCAAAATAATCATGTATATAAAATTTCAGCTCAATTGAGCACTTTAAAATGTATTTTATTAACGATAGAAAATTCCACGAAGATAAACAAACAAACAAATAAATATATAGAGAGTGGGACCTAATAGTAGGAATTGAATAACAAAAGAGAGGAGCATAACAAAAATTAATTCTACATATATAGAAAGACTGTTTATTTAAAAGATATAACATGCCTTATGAACTAAAAGAGTTGTTGTTTTAGAAGTATACTATTTTTTCAAAAGTCTGGGATAATAAATACCTCTAATAAATGACTTCAAAACATAAGAACATTGTATACTAACATTTAAGATTTCTTCGTAAAGAAGGGGGTGCGCGTTATGCGGCGAATATACCTTAAAATAAAAAAATGCAGTGTGAAAGTATAGGTGTGCGTTATACGCCGGATTTTACGGTAGATTGATAATAACAATGAAATTATCCGCTGGGCATAGACATGTTCACGGCTGTACCGAAATGATTGGAAAAAGAAAATGTACGCCACGAACGGCAGGCTGGGGGTGCATTTCAGCCTAAAAGATGTGATCCAAAGGCAAGCATTAAAGCCCCCTCTCTTAAGTACACTTTCATCAAGCTACGGCAATATGTGTAAGATTTCTTGGATGCTTCCATATCAACACATACCATTATGTGTCCATTTTTTCCTCCATCCGCTTGCATTCATGGCACCCATTTATAAAACTGCTGTAAACGACTTCCCCCTGAAGTCGCTTCCGCATTATTTTGTCTACCTAAAGCTGTGGGAGGGAACGAAGCTGAACCAAAACTGTCCATGATAAATCTTATTTATTAATATTCAGTTGTAATATTCCACATTAAAGTAATCTACAAAAGGAAGCCCTAGAAGTGATATAAAGAAAGCAACCACCTTAAGATATCCGACTACGTTCGGAACCGTGATTTTTCAAAAGCGCATAAATGGATAATTTTCATGATATTTAGTGTCTCTTAGATTAGAATACATCTATAAAATTGTTTGAAGGACATTTTGACAAAAAAAAAGTTATTTAAATACAATATTTTGGCAAAAAATTCACTTAGAATAATATTTCTTTAAAATGTTCTTCTTTTGTGAAAAATGCTTCTATTATAATAATATTTTGCCTGTATATAGCTCAGACCTCTATATAGAGGCTCAACAAGAATTTTTGAAAAATTCACATTAGTTTCAGAATTACCACCAATTGAAATATAATTATTGGCGTTTTTTTCTTAAAATTGCTCCCCTCTGTTGTCGTAAAATATGGATAAACACACTTCTAAGTTATATATTTCAAAAATTCTAGTTGAGCCTCTGTATAGAGGTCTGAGCTATATACAGGCAAAATATTATTATAATAGAAGCATTTTTCACAAAAGGAGAACATTTTTAAAAAAGATTATTCCAAGTTAGTTTTTTGCCAAAATATTGTATTTAAATAATTTTTTTCGTCAAAATGTCCTTCAAACAATTTTATACATGTATTCTAATCTAAGTGACACTAAATATCATGAAAATTATCCATTTATGCGCTTTTGCAAAATCATGGTTCCGAACGTAGTCGGATACCTTAAGTGAATAAGCGCACGTAATCAGATTAGTTTAGCTTTAACCAATCCTAACCTATTAATTCTTGATCCACTAATTTAGTCTAGTAGCCAAAATCCGTCTTTTAGTCAAGATGCGTAAATTCTAAATCTCACTTTACTAACGCTGCATTCAGAAGCTCCGCTCCTTCGGACATACGATTATTAAACTCTAACTTTATATACACTAACTAATTTGCATCTCAGGGTTTCTTCTTAAGAGGGATGGCTGTGAAATAAATGCGAATACTAGCTCAAAGATTCCCCAAGAGGATTAGTTGGTGAAGGTCGCGTAAAGACCCGTCACACTGCTTTTGACCTAACAGCATAGACGCTCCTATTTGCAATGACGTAGGATTAGGGCTAGAGAAACGACGAAAAGGCTCGGAGTTGTGCTCACTGACAAATCACGCGTCTGTATCGGCAATGGCAATGTCACATACGAGTATGTTGTAGACATGTCTCCTGATTTCGCCTATCCAACCACAGTTGTAGAACACTACACCACTTGAAAATACGGCATCATAGTTTCAAGTGCCATCATTAATAATATCCAGTTCCTGTTGCTCAGTATTAGTGACCTTATGACAGCTTAACTATATGTCGATGACATGTTACAGCTGGTACTTCTACCCTTATTTCATTGGACATCCAATTCCATTTACTAACAGGATAATGCTGTATTGTACAATAAGGAACGTATTAGCCAACAGGTTCTGTAAGACATTAATGTGCTTTCCTGACCACCGATGCATTCTAATTTTTCACTCATGGAGAACATTTGGAACGTGATTTATCATCGTTTGCATATGCTGCCACCACCGCCCTCGGAGAACGAACTGTGACAAATAGTCGACAGTGAATAGTCGGACATCCCCCTCAGGGAACAATTTTCTTTCTCATTGACTTGGTTCTGTCTCTTGTTGCTACCGAATATCGTAGTTAGAAGTAGATTTACAAGCTATTGATCACTTTGTGCCGTTGTTCATTGTATTGCTATATCATGGTGAAACAAACATCATTTATTGTTTGATCTTGTCTCAGCCAGTTTGCAGATTTTCATCAATTCCCTTGCACATACGTTCGTGGTGGGACATATTTTCGCAGTTATTCATTTACAATAAAATGTCACCCTCGAATGTAAAGTGTGTTAGTTAGTAGAAGGGCAATAATGTTTATTTTTTTAAGATGGCAACTGCATAAGTGGAAGAAAACTTTTGCAATGGACTGAATTCATGACGGGCAGACGATAAATGTAATCACGTGTTTTTCTTTGAATTCTAAGCTGACATTAGACTCGCATTTGTTGTTGGAAAATTCAGGTGTAATTTCTAATTTGATGATTTTTTAAATACTAAGATAGTTCGAAAAGCTTTTCTAAAATAAAATTAATTATAATATTACACCAGTGCTCTCTTAAGTCAAGAACATTATTTTGCATTTGTGCATTTCCATTAACAAATATTCACCCTTTGATACAAAATGCATGTAAAAAGCAAATTTGGCAACAGTGAAACGAATGAACAGATGGGCTGGAAATACGTGATTGCATTTATCATGGGAATATGACGTCAGAGACTTCATCTATTTTTATTTAAAAAAATATTTGTGGAAAAGGATTTTAAAAAGTACTTGTTTTTGTTACATTTGAAAAAAATATATTTAAGTTTCTTAAAGAAATAAAAACTCTTTTCAGTGTCGTACATGTTAATCCGAGAATAAATAAATAGATATTTACCGTCAAATTTTAGTTTTAATATTAGCATTTACTTAAATAATTGTTGGCGCCACAACTTAACGATCTGTCAACTTCAAAATAACTTCTATAAATTGTAAACGAATAATGGCAACGCTTTATGTTGCCAGAGGCATGTTTTGTCTCAACTCTAATGCTTGTTGTAAAAATATTTCAGTTTGTGTTCGCAAGTCGCATCAATAAATAAATTGATTTAAAACTAAACCATCTGGATTTTCTAAAATAATTTCATTATAGTCCATTCAATTATCAACCAAACAATATATTGGTTTAACACATAAGAATTTTAAAAATTCATCTGTTAAACGGAAAACGTATCATTCTGCCCAACACCGGAATTATTTACAAAACAACTCTTTTATGTATTATAATTTATTTTGTAGCATGTAGTATAATAATAACACAGTTGGTGAAAAAAAAAAAACACTAGAGCGTTCTAATGGCTTTTGATGATCGCACAAAAAAATTGTTACCGGCAGTTGTTTTTTGTTCCATTCAAGCTGTTCTGAAATGGATTTTGCTATAGTGCATTTTGAAACAAACTTTGGAAAACGATAGTTTAAAAAACTAAAAAAACACACGCTTTTATTGTAGATCGTTTTTTGTGTTGTATTTGTATTAACTATAAGCGTTTTCGCTTTAGGGTTATAGCTTTAGTCACCAAATCTGGAATTAGTCGCCAAATCTAGAAATGGGAAATAGTTATCCTGATGATCCTGATCAGGACAATGGAATAGAACTATTAAATTATTGTATTTTTAACGGTCATTGACAAGTGTGCAAGATTTCGAATTAATCTGACCTTTTAAAGTGGATAAAAATCGAGTTCAAAGATTCCATTACATACAGGTGAATCCAATAAAATCGTATTAAAAACGAATATTTTACAAGAAAAAAAAATTTGGGCAGATGAAAATGAAACTAAAAATACTAAAACATATATTTGATTGATCACATCTACTTCAAAACTTTATAATGTAACCGTCATAAACATAATCACAGCACATGATTATATTTAAATACTATGTATATCTTAATGGCAACAAAAACTTAAATATCCTCACAACTCCTACTAGAACCAGATAGCCTTCAAAGATCAAAGATCTATTTAAAAGCGTGATAGCTCAGGAATTGAGAACACATTCTGTTGTTTGGTTGAAAACTCGAATTGTCACTCCTCACTTGAACCTTGATCATTTTCAAACCAGTCATTTCTTTGAGAAGACAGAGCAAAACCTGCTTTTTATACGTCGGTACGCGTGCACTTCTTAACTTCAAAACCGCAAAAAATAGGATGGTAGTATCAAATAATAAAAACAAGAGAACTCGCCAGCAGAGAGAAACCAGTAAAAAGCTTGTTTTGATGACGTCATCGAGCTGCCATCCTTCTCTTCTCACCCGCTGTTGCCAGAGGCACAAAATAAATAAGCGTTGCGTGGAAAATGGGATTAAAGAATGACATCATCCCATCACCTGCCGTAAGTCCGATTTTTCTGCTTGGCTTTCTTCTTCATAAGTTTTATTTTCCTTTCGTGAGATGTGTCATTGAAGCCAAAAAAAAGTATTGGGGAGCATTGTGTTTGATGGAACGCACACACACACACAAAAGTTTTTTAAAAAAATGTGCTTAGTTTTGATGACAACCCTTAAATTAGATTTTTTTTTATTTGAATTATATTACATCCAATTTTGAGTGAGTGAGTGAATATTAACGTCTCACTATTTAGCTACACGAGGGCTTTTGACGACGGACTTCGTAATTTCGAAATATGGTCAACGTCCAATTTTAAAGTTTTCAATTTGAAAAAAAAAAAAAATACAAATTTTTGTATTAATATATTTTTAACATTGAATATTCATATTTAGCATAATAATTTGAAGTATGAATATGTAAAATATAGAATTATGTGGACTGAAACAAAAAGTCCTTTAAAATGTTTCCTTTTATTTTTGAAAATCCATTTCAAGGGAAAAAAAATCGACAGCGTCCATGATTATGATGTTGTATGATTATGCGGCATGTTAAAAATCCCTCGAATGCCTATTTGGCTTGGGTGCTCTCGGAAAAATTAAATTTCTTGTACAATATTGCAACCCTCAGATGCTATATTGTACAAGGAAGGAGGAAAACTAGGCGGGGAGGAAACTAGGCGTCAAAATTACATTGTGGCAATTGGTGTCCACCTATATGGTACCTCATAAAAAGTGATACCAGTTAATTGGATGCGGATGGTAATTTCCAATCCGCAACCTTCTTTGAAAGAGAAAAATTTGAGAAATATTATTGAAGGCCACAGTGTAGCCCACTGGTTATGATCATTGGCTCGTGGTCGACCCTTTATGCCACTGAAGACCCACCGTGTAGAGGTGGTCGATGTACCTTATATCTATTGAGGATCATTGTACTCATGTTGGTGTCATAATTAGGAGAGGGTGGCACCAACTCAAGTGTTGTCTTTGTCACTTGAATGAGGTTCAAAATTACGAGGTTCGTTGCCAATAGCCCTCTTGTTGCTTTATAGTGCGACGTAAATAAACACACACACTCACTACGTTTTATCTAAAACTGCTAAACTACAATAAATTTTGTTAAGAAACAAAAATGTGGACGCTCCTTTTGAACACTTTGCAAGAGAACGTACATATAATTAGAAAATAAAATTGAAAAATTTATTCCAAAAGAAATAAAATGTTCCTTTTTTTAAAAAAAATTCAAATCTCTTTTAGCTGTTATTGTGGCAGCGGTAGACTAGTGATCCCGGTCATGAAATTGCGGTTTGTGTGTCAAGAGTTCGAGCTCAAGTATCACAGAAGACCCGCCGTGTAGAGGAGATGATGCACGCTAAATTTGTCGAGGATCAAAGCCCTTCTATTAGCATGGTTTAGAAGTTCAGAGAGGTAAGGACCAGCTCTGTATCGTTCTCGTTACTTGATGGGGCTCAAAATGTTGAGGTCCATTGCCAATAGCCCTCGTGGTGCTTAAAAGGGCGACATTAATACAACTCTAGCCACTGACATAGCTAGTTCTGAGTGGTCCCTGTATCAAAATTCTTTCAGGTCCCTTTTTTAATATAAGAGCCCTGCTAGTGGGACTGTAGTTACACATGTTGGGGCCCCGTATCATTGATACGGCTGATACGGGGGTAGCTACGCCCCTGACTCTCCCTCTAAAGGCCGTATCACACGTACATTTTCCATGCAACTTTTTCGTTCAATTTTTGGCCTAATCTGAGGGGGAAGGGTTGCCGTAAACAAAACATGCTCTGACTTCAGACGCGCTCTATCTCCACATTGAAAAATTACTCGCCGGTTTTTCTGCTTCGGAAAACGAGCATTTAAAATTATTTATTTTATTTCGCTTGCGCTTTTGTTGATGGGCGTAAACAGAAATTGAGCACCATCCTGTTTAAAATATTATACGCCATTAAAATATCATACACCATTAAAATATTATACAGCATATCTGATGTGTTAGACGAAACCGAAGCTGCCATCTTGTTTATGACGTGGGGCGCCGAAGAGCCCCATTGGCTAGAGTTTCAAGCAACTTTTATTTGGAACAATTTTTTGAGCTCACTAGCAAAAAGTTTTTCGAAAACAAACTGAAAGCAACTGAGTAAAAATTGCACGAATTGGACGAAAAATTGTTTGAAACGTGTACGTGTGATACGTCCTTAATAAAATAACGTGGATGAAAACTCGTTTGCAGTCCATTAAATAATTTCATTTCATTTCGTTTTATTTTTAAAGAATCTATTTTATGCAACATTATAGAAGTAGCGAGAAAATGTGCCACCGATTTGAGGAAATAAGATAATTAGTAATTATTCATGTGCAAAACATCTGCCAATAATCATTGAAGCAAGATCTTTAAGTGGTGTAAAATACTTCTCCTTTTGCAATATTTCAATCTAGAAGTTTCTTCGGAGTCTCAGTTGTGAAACTAGAATTTTAAGAGATAATTAGCGATGTACATTAGCTGGTTTTTAGGCACAAATGTTTAATTATTGTATAAAATTAAATTCACACAATTATTGTCCCTATTTTTTTTTTTTTTGAAGATATAATAAATTTCCTTGAAAAAAACACTGTTAAAACTTTAAGTAAAATAACTCCTTGCAATTAGCTTATGGAGCATCATAATTATCCTTTATTGCTCAGAACAATGTATAATAAATATAAAAAAATACTATAATAGAATAAAAAAAAACTAATAAAATTGAAAGGATTAGTGTTAAAACATATACAAGTTCTTTTCAATGTATTTATTTTCAAACGTGCAGTACCAAGAAAATATTTTCACGGAAAAGAAATAATAGTACTTTAGTATTTATAAAGTGGGACACAAATTAAACAAAAATGTTTAAGACGAATATATAACAGGAAAAGAAAAAAACTATTATCTTTAATTGCTAGTAGGATTTGCTAATAATGAAAAACCTGTTGCAATATAAATCGTTTCTATTGAGTTACTTCAGGAAATATTGTATTGTTTCTAATGACTAACATTCCTGATAAAAAAAAATGTGAGTATTTCATTAAAACTTTTCTTTCATTTTTACGGAATAAACAAATATACATTTTATACGTTATGTATATCAGAGTCACAAGCAAAATTTTAGAATCTGCTTACAAACTTTTTCAAATAACTATTTTCAGTGCTTCAGTTGAAAAAAGACATTTTTAAAAAAAATAAATATAAAAAATATATATTTGTAATGCATTTATTTTATTATTATTCCAAAAAAAAAATTCTGTGGCACCCTTTGATATATGAACCCTTTCGTGTGGGTCATTTATTTCTCTTTTAAATTTCTCGCATGTTTTATTAAGGGAACATGTGGTACGATTTAA
>BMAV01025846.1:316412-410949 GCA_019973955.1 Trichonephila inaurata madagascariensis
CGCCCACAAGACTTTCGGACCCACTGGTTTAACGAGCACGTACTCCGTGTGTACTCGGAAGGTATTTGGTGGCATCGAACCCAGACCTTCCGGTCTGGAGACCGATGCTCTAACCACTAGGCTACCCACCGCCCAAATTAAAAAGTAATTCTGAAATGGAAAAGTTCTCGAAAAAGGCAAATTAAAACTATCTCAGCCATAGGCAGCTTAAGACAACTTGAGGCCCTGGACCTATATGTAAAAGTAGACCTCGTCTGCAACCTTTTTATAGAATTTGGTGTATATATATGTAAAATTTAACAAAGGTTATCCCTAACAAAACAAAAAAAATTTTATTAAAAAACTTTTTCTACTTTTTAAAAATTTGTAATTTTCCTTCATTTTAAATTTAAGTAGAAAACGAGATGAGGTCCAGAGACATCTTAAGACTCTTTGAGGCCCTGAGCCCAGAGAAATCTTTTAAGATTTTTTGAGGCCCTGGGCCCTTACGTAAAAGTTGGTCCTTCCTGAGATCTTTAAAAGTAGACAGTACAGCATGCGTTGTCAAATACTCGTCCAAACTGTTCTCGACTCACAAACTCAAAAACCTAGGCACAAACCGGCTCGACCGATGGCCGAATTTCAAGTAAATGAGTTGAATTCTTATTGATGGTATTAGGCTTAGACCTAGACATGAATAGCAGTATAGTTTTACCACCCTCGCCAATTGACATGCAGTTTGAAATTCCCTATTTTTCGGAGAATAGGTATGGGAATAATATTTGACCAGTTAAATTAACCGGATCATGATCTTATTAAGACAGATTCGAGAACGAAACGAGGCCTTCAACAAGGGCGAGGCCCTGGGCCTAGTTGGGCTATGCCTTAAGACGTACCTGACGAGGTCCTAGGCCTAGTTGAATTTATGCCTCAAAACGTCTTTTCTTTCAGGAGCACATCTTAACTAATATAGCTTTTTATACAATTATAATTCATTAATCTTATTCACAAATTAAAATTTACTGTAGTTCTTTCGTGTTGACAAGATACATAGTACCTATTTGTCAGTTTTCTTAATAAATTTGTTTCCGTGTAAAATAAAAGAGGAAGAGAAAGATAGAACTTGATTAAATAAGAAAATCATGTCTTCTTTGTTACACTTGCATACCAATTTTAATTAAAAACAATTCAACAATTTTGTAAAAAAAACCCGTGAAAATATGTTTGTTTATTATTTTTTTAGCATTCAATTTATTTAGAGTGTCACTAATTAAAAAAAAAATGCAGCAGTTGTTCTGATCCTATAGAATGAAAATTACGTACGCTTATCTAAATAATGACAATTGTTTACTTTTATTTCTTAAAGGTGTAAATTTTTTTAAAGCTAATTTCAACCGAGCTTTAAAAATGATTTTGAGAAAGAACGACTTCTTAAGCATTTCTTTACATTCTATTCTTTTTAGTGCTTTTTTTTTCATTTATCAGTCATATTTTTATAAGTTAAGCAAACCAAATATAGATTATTAATTTACAGAGTACACATATAATATGCAGTTCTCATATTAATGTATATTTTTCCTTTGAACTCTATAGAAATGTCTTTAAAGTATAGAAATTTTTTATTATTTTAATTGAAGTATAAATTTATTGCTAAAATATTGTTAGAACAAATCACACAAGCATAATTCTTAAAAGAATGATGTACTCTTTCATTTGTTATTATATTTTACTTTACAAATATATTAATTACATTTATTATAAGTATATTAAGTACAAATATATTCACAAGTATATTAATACAAGTATATAATTCAATTCATGATTTTGATGATTGTATTAAATTAAATAGCTATTTAAAAACTAACTTAATTAGTTAATTGTTTTTTTTATTGTTAACAATTTCACCAACAGCTTAAAGTCTATTAAGAGTTGTTTTGAAATATATAATTAATAAAATTACACACACACACACACACACACACACAAATGATAAATTCTCCAGAAAGGTTTAAAGTGTTTTCTACACTTTCGAATTTTCTTAAGACTCTTTCGAAATGGAAAGCAAAGTAAAATAGAAGTTATAAATGAAATAAATTAATTTCACAGATATTAAGAAAACGTTTCAGCCTGGTTCAACTAATCGTTTCCCAACTAAGGGAAAAACTTTACCTCATTTTAAAGTTGGTGATTGTCATATTTAATTCTAACCCGATCTGAATATTTTTATACAGGGTGTCAAAATAGAACGTATGCCGAAAGCAATTATGTGAATATGAACGTTAAGGGTTGAGAAAAACTGTCAAATTAGGTGGTGCCAATGATAAAACATCCGTGTTCTGCATTCTTATTACTTATTTTAATTTTCCTACTATTAGTTCACACTCTCTATATATTTATTTATCTTGGTGGAATTTTCAATCGTTAATAAAATACATTTTAAAGCGCTCAATTGAGCTGAAATTTTATATACATGATTATTTTGGATGACAATACAGTAATTTAATTATAATTAATAAAAATGTATTGATTAAAACTAATTATTCAAAGAATTACAAATACAGCCACGTTGGCATCATTTTTGGCGACTTAGTGATCCTTTAGGCGACTTTGTGTCAAAACTTGAAAAGGGTTTTTTTTTCTCACGTTTTAAAGTATTCAGTTGAACTGAAATTTTATTTACACGATTGCTTTGGATGACAATATGATACTTTAATGATAATTAATAAAAATTAATTATCACTTAATGTTGTGATTCTATATCATATGTATATACATATTTATATTAATTGTAACTATTTAATAAAAAGTAGCTAAAATAAAATTTTAGCTACTTAGATCAAATTTGATCTAAGTAGGAATTGACTTAAATTTTTTTTTTATATTACTTGTTTATTGAATCATGTAATACAGTGAAATATGTTTAACACGAAAATGTTTAGGACGAAATATCGGCTGGGTTAACATAAAATAATACAACGAAAAAATGTTTCAGTCCCCTCAGTTTCGTGTTAAGCGATTTTCACTGTAATATATTACTGTATTTTCTTACATGTTCTATGTTCATGAAGTATATTTGAACAAATGAAAACAAATGACCGTTAAGACTACATATTCATCCAAAATAGAATCGTCTGTATTTTTCTTATGATTCTTACTTGTTTTACGTCTAAACAATCTAAAATAAACAGTTATATACTAATATTTTCCCTTAGGTACCTTATGGTCTTGTGAGGATTAAAAAGAAGTTTACAAAGTTCTTTAAATTTGTTTGTCGGTTGAAGTTATTTTCCAATCAATATGAAAACTGTTTTATGCGTTACATAATATTAGCAATTCCAAAAAATCATAATAACTAAAACTTATCCCCTCTCTTTTTGTGTATAATATTATAAAATTACATTTAAATTTACAAATACATATAAAGCAATTTTTAATACCATTTCTTTCAAATTTAGAATGTTCAATTTTTAAAAACTTTGTAACGTTTATTAGTTAACCTGTGAGTAACTTGCAACCGAAGTTTCTCTCTCACCATCTTGCCTACCTAAGGGTGTGGGAGGAGTGAAAGTAGAACCAGAGAATTCCATAATCACATTTATTTATTTAGTCAAACACACTAACCAACAACAATCTATTCTCTAAGTGAATGTCAAATGAGTAGCACGGAGAAAGCAATAATTACTAAACAAATATGCGCAATTAACTTATTAACTCAACCTAATCTATTGTTGATTACTAACCTCAAATCTACAAATTAAACACAGTGGCAAAACCCCACTTTTAATCTTCACATGCGAATGTAAACCTTCTTCAATCTTACCTGCGTAGCGAATATAGCTGCTTCCTACCTCCTTCTTTAGAATTACAAAACTCTGACTTTATATAGTCGAACTATATATAATTTGAACATTACGGTTTCTTCTTGAGAGGGACGGCTGTGAATGAAACACGAATCCAAAGATTCCCCAAGAAGATTAGTGAGAAGACGCGTAAAGATTCGTCACAAACCTTTCAGATAAGATTCTCATTTGCTAAATTCTTTATCTATATTAAAGTTCTTTTTCAATACATCAAATTATCTGCGAACATTTTTTTCTAAAAATAAAAACTTATACATATCTTTAATTACTACTTTTTTAAAAAATTTCCCCCATTGAACGACTAATTTTAACGTATATTTATGTTCTTTTAAAATTCTGTTTAGAGTGAGAAATATGGAAAATCCTTCAAAAATATTTTTATTGACTTCTGATTAACGATTTGTTTTCAATAATTAATTCGTAAATACCAAAAGATTCTCAATGGGGTATAATTAATAAATTATAAACTTTTTTCAACACATTTGGGGCACAAAAAATACCATATCTAAATTACTGTCAAGTAGATAAAGAAAAAAATGGTTTCTGATTGTAATGCAATCTAACAACACTATACATAAATGAATTTTAAGAAAAAAAAAATTATCAAACAATTTATTCTTCGAATATTTTTTTAAATTTCTTTTTTAATAAAATCTTCGTATTAATAAAAAAAATATCCCGTTCAGTACGATGACAGGGCAGAAGATCGAATGCATTCAAGTAGCTATTATCGTTTCCCCATTAATTTAAATCGTTGCCAAAACATTTTTTATAAAAGTGGCATATTACTATAGGCTTGGGTTCAGCGCATTTTAGCTCAAATTTCACCCTTCAAAAAGATTAAATATGTTTGAATATTTCTAAACAAATGATCTGGAACTCCAAAAAGAAAAGATTTCTTTTGGAATTCTGAAAAAAGAGAAGAACGAAAGGCCACTTTAGGCGGGGAATAGAGACAATAAAGAGAACAAAAACGAATCTTTTTCGGATCTAGATGTGCACGTTTCCGACGTTGGTAGAACACGCAACTCGTAGTCTGAACATAGGTATATTTATTTGTATTTTGTGTCAGCTGCTGTAGTTTCACCTGCTCGGTAGCAGACGAGATGTTGGGGACAGATTTCGTTTCTTCGCTTCACTTCACTGCTCTTGAAGCGTGCAAATAGCCCTTTTCGACGATTATCGTCTTCCATATGAGGCGTCATTGATCGCTAACATTCTAAATCTGTGATCCATACCAGGAAGTAGCATCAGAACAAAATATTCAAGTATCTAGACTTCGTTTTTGTTTGTTCTTTTGGCTATTTATTGTTTATCGTTTTGTATGAGTAATACGCTAGTCATCTTAATATTGAATTCTCTTGCGTCACAATGAAGATAAAAATTCCATTGTGTCTTTTATGGGAAAGGTAATAAATGTTTTCAGAGTTCCTTTTCTTTCGTATCATTAAGGGATTTTAAATAATTTACAAAGCCTCTTATACAATTTTTTTTTCATTGCATTGGTTTCTCAATGCAATGTTTATTCGAGTTTTCGTATATTTAATAATTATTATATCCAATCAATAAAAATTCATTGACGTTTCGATGAGAGAAAATTTGAGTTACAAAAAGAAGAGAATAGTTCAAACTAAAATAAATAATTAAAATATTTAATGAATACCAACATTTAGTTTTTGATATCTTTGCTCATTTGCAATCGAATTATTTTTAATTACTTCTGCATAGAATTTAAGTATAGTTAAAGTATATGAAAAGTAATATCATAATTAAATGTTTCAAAATGGAGAACTTATATCAAAACTTTAAAAAAAAAAGTTTTATTTACAACAAAATCCCCTTTGAGAATTTTATTCCAGCATTTTTGTTCTAAAAAAATACATATGTATTTTTAAAAAACCATATTTATATTACAAGGGATCACTTGTTTAACAATTGAGAAATGAAAAATAAGTAACTGTTAAATATAATTCTTTGAAGTCATTAGAGAAATCGTTAAGGTTTTCCGGATACATACTAAAACATACATATACTTGTAGGGCTTTGTACTAATACTTTATTTAATGCCATAACAATACTATTTCATAATATTCATAATTATTGTTTTAATATCTTAAGAAACAATTTGATTTCTCCTTAAAAAAAACTATGTGAGTATTAAAAGTAAAAGCTTTTTTCCCCTTGTTTAGAACTTTGCTCAACACAAGATCTTTTTTTCACTAAAAGAAAGTATGGTTAAACCTAAAATCTCAAATTTTTTCCATTTATAGAAAAAAATCCAATAATCCCTCAATAATTCTTTTTTGGCAAAAAAAAAAAAAAAAAAATTATTGAGTTTTAGAATTCACACCAAAGATACATTATTTAATTTACAACACATACTAGAGTATTAATTTAAAAAAAAAATCCCTCTGAAATAAAATAGCCCCACAAATTCGTTTATAAAATTATTCGAATTGCATTCTAAAAAGATTCAAATACGTTTTAAAAGTAACAAGAAGTACAGTTGAATATTCAAAAATTTCAGCCATTTTTAAACTTTTTTAATTGTTAGACCAGAGAACCATACATAAACTTGAGTAGAGCCCTTTTCACTTAGGAAATCAATTTTGAATGAATATACTGCATTAAAAACTTTTGTATATAACTTTCCAGCAACCGAAATAAAATATAATTGTTTTTTCTTCAAACGGATTTTAATATTTAATGTTGGCAACATTTAAACAACGAGGTAAAAAAATTCCTTTTGGGTAATCAGACACGCATGACAAATAAATTATAAAAATAAAAATAAAAGCAAAAGTTACTCAATCGTTTAATGACTAGGTTTTGTCATTTGTTATTAACTCACATGCCAGTGCATATTTCCACGTATTTCATTCCATCCGTGACGTAGTAGAGAAATAACTACTCCAACATTTCATTTACATTTTTAAAGAAAGAAGATTCTTTTGATCGAAAACGACCCGAAATAGAATCGATTGTATTTTTGCTGAAGCTATCGAATCTGATACATTGTCAGACACAGAAATTTGAAGATACAATCATTATATGGCTGGGTTCGATTTAGAGTAAATGCCCTGTTAATATGCCAGTCAGATCAGGAAATGATTTGAACGTCATCTGTTGCGATCTGTTTGTCGCCAGTGTCCAGGTTTTTTTTTTTATTAAATTACATCCCATTTAATAATGGTTTTGTGGTTATATGCAGACATCGTTATTTTTATCATGATAAATGCATCTGATTATTTCTAAGGTGAAAAAAAAGTAAAGCTGGATCGAGATTAAATGGAATAAAATTCTTTTCTGCATCATTTGATGGAAGCCCTTGAAGTAGAAGCATAATATTTTTTTAAATAAGAGGTGGAAGTAAATAAAAAAAAGGCAAAAGAAATCGATTATAATTTCAGACTACAATATTTTTTTTTTTGCTTTGATTATATGCATTTTAAAGGGAGTAATTACCTTCTGTAGTATTAATAGTTTAAAGTTTGTCTACACGAGTAAATTTTAGGCTTGTGTTTTTCAATCTTGGTTTATATTCTTCAATTTTTCTTGCACTGTTACGTATTTATTTTCTACTGAAAAGGAAGGTTAAGATCCTATGAAGCAGGTTTAACCCTACTTCATTGACCCAAGTCAGTGATTGCTTTAGAAAAGATAATAGTTTTTTATTTTGGTCAATTGATTTTTCTTCATATTTTTTGAGTTTGGGTTCTTTGTTTCAGAATTTAAACTTCCTTCTATATTTAAGGAAGTTAATCTATTCATCATTTTTTATACATTTGCAGTGTTATTGCAAATACGAGTTTAAATGTTTGTATTTTTTGTCAACTTTAGGCCTTGATATTTAATGTATCGCATAAAATTCGAATGAAACATTCCGCAGTTTTATTCTATGTTGAATTGTTTCATTCCGCAGTGGTCGATTAATAGATTTCAAAAAACTTACAGAGCTTATTCTTTTGGGATCGGTGCTTACGTGAAAATAATTTAACGATAAAGTGCTAAAATGCATCATTTAAAAAAGAGTCATAAAATAAATAGTTGTGTATACTGTATCAAAATTGTAATCATTTTAATATTTCCATATACTTTTATAAATACTTCGAAAAAGAAACATTCGCTTGTCAGTAAACGAGAGACAGAAATACTGTATAGAAATATTATAGTTATTTTCAATAAGTCATTTATTTTAAAATAATTTCAAAACAATGATGTGGAAATCTATAAGCCTATTATTAGACGTAATAGCGCAAACAATAGATAAATATAGATTATATAATAAATTGTATTGTTGTTATAAAGAAAGATTTTGTATTTCTAAAATAAATACGATTTATTTATAAGAACAAGTTTTGCTGAGTTGTTTTATTTTGTTATTTTTTCGCATAAGAGGATCACAGCAAGCGGTAGATATCAAATAAAGAGGAAATGCGATATCTCTTAAAAATTCTTATCTCTCTTTTTCAAGCAAGGCATATTTACTCTACAAATAAAATTTTTTATATTAATAAGAAATTTTGAGTAGAGATAATACTTTTTTCGTTTGAGTAAAAAATGCCTTCGAAATTGCGGAAATGATTTCATTTTTGTAATAAAAACTTTTATTGCCTCAGAAATGTAAAACTAAACTATACTTAAAATAGCTGACGTATTTACTTTACAGCTTTTCTGTATGATTTTATTTCAACACAATAGTGTTTATTTTATTATGAATTACCAATAAAGTATATTTGTGTTATGTGAAAACAACTTCGTTGACACCAAACGATTTCACTATTACTTTAATCGTTTTTTGTGATATTTTTCTCACTTTTTGATTATTTGCTTTTATTTATTGAAAAATTATGAGTTTTGCATTGTATGAGTAAATATATTAATTGAATGTCAAGTAAACAACACACACATTCTAAATGTATACACATCAATCAAAGTAAATAAATAAAATATTTGTCATAAAAACTCACAAACTGGCAGGAATTTTTCAAAAGTGATTTTTGTTCCATTTAAAACATTTTTGTACAAGAAATCATAATACATATTTATATGAGTCGAAGTGTGGGACACTTAAACAGAGGGAAGACTTGAACCACAAAAATTTTTTCAAGTTTTGCAACCCTTGTAAAAATGTTTTCGTCATGACAAAATACGCAAGTTAACACCCCCTATCTAACTTGTCTACGAAAAAAACCCATTAACATTTATGTCTTGAAGAGGTATTTCGTTAAAACGAAGGAAATATTGGAAAACGCCCCGTATATTATTTTCCCTGGAGCAAAACTCTCATTGAGGGAAAATTGAGTTTTACAGGCAAACACTTCTCAGCGTTGTGATGGATGTCCTCTCCCATCCATCAGCGTTCGGGAGTTAGAATAAAGATCAGCCATAATCAAAACAAATATAATTTATTATTCCTTTTACAAGTCTCAACAAACCAGGCTTGGAAATGCACTATAATTAAGTATTGAAGCAAAAGCGAGGTAGACGAGATATTTAATATTTAATTATAATGTGAATCACTTACTTTTGGAACGTTTAGGTAACATACGTTCTAAGTAATCGTAATTCCGTTATGAGTTATTCTAGTCAATAATATTCTAATTTCAATCTTAAATATGGAGTAATTAATCTATGAGTCACTCTGGACTAGCTTTCTGCTACTTTACGTTAATCACTAACTTCTATCATCTATCTCCTAACCTCTGTCTCCTTCGAACCTAAAAGTTCATGCTTAAATACAAGCCTTGGTTAACATAAACCGCATCTTCTTCTTTGGGAAAAAGTTTTCAATAGAACAATATTTAAAGAAATAGTTTTTCCCCAAGAAGATTAGTAGAAGGCTTGCGAATAGAAATGAAAATTAAGATTATGACAACCATAGGAGATGTTGCCAGATTGGAAACTTTATCCCCCATGATGACATGTTTATCTCAAAATACGATATCGTCAAGGAATGACTGAGGAGATTGTACAATCAACCTTTCAAGAAATTTCCATAAGGCATTTTTGAAACAAAGATCAGTTCAGAAGAGAGTCAGCTGAGATCAGAATCTGATTGTGCATAACAGAGAAAGAATGTAATCAGAGTAATTCATTCATAATTGTAAAATTGAATAATTTTTATAAACTTCAACCAATCTGCACTAAATAACCTCTGACTTCTCGAAGTAATTATTATGAAGAAACCAAGCTTTAGTTACATGAAAAAAACATCCTTTAACGAAACCAACATGGTTAACAGAAAATAGCCTTTTAGACACTAGACGTTTTATTATTTACTTTAAAACAGGAAATCGAACACAATTTTATTTTAGAAGAACGTTACGATAACACGTGACTTATTTAAAAAATCCATTAAAAGACATTAAAATTCCTTAATATAAATATGAATTCAATGTCATTAAAATATTTCATTTTTAACAAAGTAAAATAAAAAAAATATAAATATTTTTTTTATTACCGAAATCTTTTATTTCTAGCGATGCAGAAAGCAACACACATTTTCCCTCTAATTTTTTTCCCCTTTTTCTCTTTTTTTTTTCGATCAGTTCATGATAAATTTTATCGTTTGACTGGATCAATAAGGCTCATTCTTTCTCATCTTTCAGGCATCATTGAACATCTGATAATAAAACTATTTTCTTCACTGTAACTCATACATTGTCGCTGTTACTAATCGTAGCGTCTACGATAATGACAATTATCAAAATCAATCTCCATTCCGTTGTAACAGAATAACGATCTATGGGTGTCACAGAAACTTAAAACATAAGGTCAAATGAATTTACGTATAGGTTAACTATATAAGAATACAATGCAAAAGTTTAAAATAAAAAGAAAAAACTTTACGACAATTTTAAAGTATTATTTGAAGTAAAGCAAAAAATAAAAATAACTCGCAGGACAGCTTACAATCTCAATCTTTTTATTGATCTTCATGAAATCCGGTACGATAATTATTTAATGCGTAATTGCGATAAACTAAAATTTATTTCATAATTTTTTGATTAATTCAAATATATTTTTGCATTTATACATTAAAACTGTGCTCCTTGGAATTTAAAATTTAAAATGTATTTTTTTGTAAAATTTATATTTAGTTTTATCACAAGCTAAAGGACAAAAAGGACACGGAGATTTTTAAAGTTGAAGTAAAGTAATATTTTTAAAAAACTTTGTACTTTATTGAGAGAGTTTTTTTTAAACACCTTAAAATAGTTTTTCGATTGTGAAAAATGTTTAAATACATCATCAAAATAACAAACATAATAGGTGTTTCTTTTTATTTTGCGATAAATACATAATTTTTAAATATTTTATCTTCTAAATGTTTTGCAGGAAATCTTTGAATACAAAAAGTTTATTTTGTAAGGAAAGCATTTGAAAATTATAAATCCTTTAACATTTGAAAAAATTTAAATCTTATATTAAGATTTTTTTTTTACTAACGACAACTAATAGCTGATAAGTATTTTTTTTTATTTAATATTTTTTGTAAATGTGATTTCTTAGATTCCCTTCAAGCAAAAAAAAAATGTTTACAATCTGTTTATTCAAATAAAAAATGATATAAAACAAGTACCTATGTGTCCGAAACTACATTTATAACCAAGTTTAATATATTAGGTTGGGGAAAAAGAAATCCATTATTTTTGCATGAAAATCAAAACTTTATTTAACATGCTTCCGATTGTCCGATCTGGATCAAATATGCACCATTTTGTTGTATAAATTGTTGCCATTTTAATGGTAGCTTCATAATGCCTCTCGCGCAGAAGTCTTGGCACTTATTGGCGAAAACATCTAGTAACCGATTTTCACAATCTTCTCTTGATCCCAATTTATTATCACTCAAGAAATTTTGCAATGCGAGAAAAAGGTGGTAATCGCTTGGTGCCAGGTTTGGGCTATATGGTGGATGCATTAAAACTTCCCAACCAAGCTCCCAGAGCTGGAGAGTCACTACAGAAGTGTGTGGCCTGGCGTTGTCCTGATTGAACACAACACTTCTTCTGTTATCGCTAGCTTCAAATGGTCCAGTTGTTGACAGTGGAGATCTGAATTTATTGTTTGGCCATGCGGAAGCAACTCCTAATAAAGGATTTCTTTCCAGTTCCACCAAATACACAGTAGAACCTTCCTGGTCGTTAGTCCTGGTTTGAGCTGCTTCACCGCACTTTGACCACGATCGTTTTCGAACAATATTGTAGTATGTGACCTATTTCCCTCCCATCACCATCCTTGTTTTAAAAGGGTCGATTTCATTCCGTTTGGGGAAGGCTTCGCAGATGGAAATTCGAACCATCATGTTTTTTGGTGTTAATTGGTGTGGCACCCAAACATGTAGCTTTTTTTTGAATCCCACTTTGCACAAAAGGCTTAAAACTATTTTTTGGTCTATCTTTAGCTCCTGGGTGATACTAGGTCTACTAACATGCCGGTCAACTTCGATTATGTCTGTGATTTTATCGACATTTTCGACGACGGGCCTGCATGTACGAGGTGCATCTTTAACATCAAAAATACCTGAACGGAATCGATGAAACCAAAATTGCATGTAATTAACTGTTACAGTATCGGCACCATAAACACCATTCACAATTTCAGCCACCTGGCTTGCGTTTTAGCATCTATCAAAGAAAAACTGTAAAAAGAACCGAATTTTCTCTTTGTTGACTGCCATTTTTAACACCCTGTAACTCCCAACTGAATGGACCAAACAAGAAAAGCAAAATAATTTTTTTAGTGTGAAATGTCTTCTTGACAACGAGCATAAATTTGAAATTGCTTGATCGATACTTCGAATATGGACCTGCCATCCCCGAAAAATAATGGTTTTCCCCAACCTAATATTTTAAGTCCCAAACACCGATCCACGGATTGAAACACGAGAAATACATATTGGGAATCAGATTACCAGAGGTGTAGTTAGGAATTTAATACAAGAAACATGCAATTCAGTTATAAATATCGATTTTAAAGATTAATATTACAATTACAAAAATTGATTTACTTCTACATATTCTAAAATTTGTTAATTTAATACACACACACACACACAAAAACGTAAGAGAAAAAACGAGATCACACGGGTAAATGATGATTTGCTTGACAATTTTTAAGGAAAGAATTGCTTCTCACACACACATTTAAAAATAATCATCATCCATTCCACTGAACTATTATTATAAAAATAATAGCAGTAAAAACTATACTACAAATGAAAAAAAATTCTAAAAAATTGTTAATTATTCCTATATGATATAAAATTATTTAATAACACCATCTTTGTTTTGAACAATTCATAAATCACTTTAGATCAAATAAAGTCGTAACAAACCATTTTATTTAACGCATTCTCTACACATTATAGTAAACTATTTGTATACTTAAGCAAATATATTTAAATAATTAAAAGATCAAAGCGATTTTTGTATGAAAGAATAAAATTAATCTACCAAACGATATTTTTACAATGTTTCAAAATTCTTTAATATTCGAGAATTTTTATTTTTATACATATTTAAAAGTATTAAACTAAACAGATTAAAAAGTGGGTTTCTTTTCTATTGTTAAAATTGTCGGCAACGTTAGTAATATTTTATTATCTTAAACATTAGAGCAGGGATGGCGAACCTTTATGGGTCAACATGTCATTCTTTCTAAAGAAGTGTTTAGTGAGGTACAGAGGTGCCGTCAGATAAATGTGACTTGTGATTATTTGGAAAATAATAAAACTAAGTACTAAAGGAACTCAAAACTCTTTATTTACTGCGCAAAAATACCTTTTGTACTGTATAGTTGTAAATTTTTTAGTTATACGTGTAATTCAAATTATAAAGTAATATTATTATGACTTCTAATGTTGCAGATTGGATGACGAATTTCTTATATTAGGTTTGCAAGATGTTGCTTTTAGTAAAATGAGAGAGCTGAATTGGAGTTATTTGCCGAATTAATGATTTTTGCTGTGGTTCATTTTTTGACAAGAGAATTTGTGATTCGTTTCAAAATGACATTTTACCGACAATGTTCTGCATAGCGCTGTTCCAGAACATAAAACACACACCACTTTGTTGCCCCTTTAATAAGAATGCCATATTTCTAGAATCAAATTTGAAATTCTCTGTTACACTAACTATCATGCACTTTTTTTTGCTGAACCACAGCCATGTTAAAAATCGTAAATATAACACAAATAAACTTTAAAATACAGTTGTGTCAACGAAATGGACTATGCTATGCGTAGACAAATTTTGCATCATAAGCAATTGTTGCTCATGATGTTACTAAGACAAGAAACTAACAAACGAGGGCGCTCGGTCACTCGAGTCTGTTCGTAATACTTCTTAATAAACTTTGTTATTTTGAAATAAAATGCAAACCATTTTTATCACTGACGTGCCTAAAATATTGTGTCGCGTGCCATTGATGGTACGCGTCCCACTGGATTGCCATCCCTGTATTAGAGCATTCTAGTAATTTTGAATTTTTTGAATTTCTTATTCTGTTATTTTTTATCTCTTATTATATTTATATTTTTCATTTCTTTTAATTTTTTTATTTCTGATTCTGTTATTTCTTATTATATTTATATATTTTTTTACTTCTTATTCAGCTATTTTTTTTATTTCTCATTCTGTTATTTTTTACTTCTTGTTCTGTGATTTTTTTTATTTCTTATTTTGTTTATATTTTTTATCTCTTTATTTTTACTCTTATTTTTTTTATTTATTTCTCTTCTGCACTATTCTAACTTTTTTTCATTTTTAGTACTTTTTTTTTGTCCTTATGAAGATTGACAATGGGAAAACTGATTGCTATGGAATTCTTGTTGTTTCTTCTCAGAAAACATTTCTACTTACCTTGTTAATGACCAGAATATTTCCAGAAAACTTTTTTTAATTGTAATCAATCTACTTGTACACATTTTATTACCTTTTCTTTTTATTAAATATTTGAAATGATCCGATTCATTTCGATCGTATCAAAATAATTATCATCTGCAACATCAATAACCAATCTATAAGTAATCAAATTCACATTACTGGATAGAGAGGGGAAAAAAATATTCTACTTTCATTCTGGTACTCAATTTCAGCCTGAAGGGCAGTTTATTTACAAAAAGCGATTAAGCTGTTCATGCTTATCATCGCTATTTATTAGCATCCGGCCACATGTATTGCATGCGGGTTCTTTATTATTATTAAAAAAGAAAAAAACTTTTTCTCTCCCTTCAGGGTTAAAAGGTACGTATGGAAAAAATTAATTGTGCAAAGCCGAAAAAAAGGGCTTGTTAATATCTGCTTTGGATCTTTTAGTGAGACTATTCTGTTTCTTTTATTTGTACTTTACGTTTAAGGTGCCGGTTTGTCATTGATGCATGGGTATACAAAACCTTTGACACAGACATGTTTTTATCTGGGGATTATTTATTGCTCCTATTAGCCGACTAATTTTAGACACACATTAATGGCTGATCTTCGAGCAGATGCTTTCCAAGCACGTGCAAATGAGTTTGAGAAAAAGGAGCGTCATGGTTTTTTGATACTGGAAACAATGAAGCTAGAGGAGATTTTCATTCAGAGTTGATATCCTGCGTAATTAAAACAAAATATATTTTTCAGCATTTTGATTGATATTTATGGGAAATGGTTAAATTGAAATTCATATATTTTTCAAGCGCATTCTTCATAAGTATAATAATTAAAACAAGTGATAAGTATACTTACTATGTCGCAAGGTTCTTGCTTAAAACTAACATTGGGTAACATTTTTTAAAGTTTTATTTCGAGTTTTTTCAAGTGTTCCATTCTGACAGAGGAAAAAGGACATGGAAATTAGTTCTACGGCAGGAGTGGCCCGCGCCTCTCCTTGAATAATTTTCAGGCGAGCGAGATTTTTTACAATTTTAAAAAATACGATTATTTTGTGCAATATTTTTGGTTTTAATGTTTGTTTTTTTAAGCAAATAAATCCCAAAACTGTTTTTATTTTATCACGTTGCTTCTGTTACTACGAGTCTTTTTATCCATTCGAAAATGCGATTTATCAAACATGAATCGCGCTCAAACTATACGCGGACTAAAACCTGTAACATCAATTACGAAACACAAATACACGAATTGAGAACAACTTAAAAAAATAAGTGAAAAAGAGTTGAGAAACAAATATCTCATTAAATAAATTAATCATTATTTGATCATTGCATTGCATATTATTATATTATCTATGTTTGTATAGTTGAAAAACAATAAAAACAATAATAATACGTCGTTCAGTTTCAAATTTTCATTCCAATAAATTTTTGCAATGGGTCCAAATCTAATATATATATAGTAATATAAAATAAAAGTGAAGAAGTACTAAAACCTACAGTGCTAAAGCAGGAAGAAATTGGAATTCACCAGACACAACAAATGTAGATACAAAAAAGTCTTTGGACTAAACTGGAGACCTATTATGATTTCTAAAGCTGTCGCTGAATTAGGCCATCGAATTAGGGTTAGCAATGCTTATGGATCCAACCTTCCCCGTACAGCAGAAACTTTCGACATAATAGGAAAAAAACCAAAACCAAGTTGAAAAGTTAAGTCTAATACAACACGTGGAAGAAAAACCTGATAATATATTAAAATGAAGCTATGAAAAGAGAACAATAATGAATGTCTCAAGGAGAGGAATAATAATAATAATAAATAAATAAATAAAAATAAAAAAGAACTTACGTGTAAAATAATTACTGGAGATCGAAAATTCAACCTTCCACAGTAAACACCCAACGCGAAATGACAAAAGAAATGAATCGACTATTCGAGAATATATATATATATATATATATATATATATATATATATATATGCGGCCGCGGGATTATGATGTTTTTCCGAAGTGGCTCGCGAGGTTATTTGGGTTGGTCAGTGAAAGAGGAAGATATAGGGACTAGAAAGAAAAATAATAATTTAGTAAAAGTACAATATAATAAGTTAGGAAAAAAAATGTTTAGTACAGGGATGGGCAGATTTTTCCAGGATACGGGCTACTTCTAAATTTTTTCAAGGTGTTGCGGTCCACCCAGCGTCAGTGGCGCACACAAGGAGGGGGAGTGAATACACGGGTCCTGACCCTCCCCCATACTCCTTGATTTTTTTCCCTATTGATTATAATCCTATGTATGTAGTACGTAAAACTTAATTAAATATTTGTTTTTAATATATTTTTTTTATTAACTAATGCTGATTATTTATTTAGTGATTTATTTTTTACTGTTTTTTGTTCCCGACAGTCTACAAAATCAAAAAAAATACGTCTGGTTGTGTATTGGGGTATGATATGAGAATGGTAGACTTTCAACCTTAGTACACCCCATCCTCGAAAAATTCTTCTGTGCTCCAATGCCCAGTGTCGTAAATGTGGTGAGGTAGGAAAAGGTCTAGAATATTTTAATAAAGTACGGAATATGTATTTACCTACAGAACTAAAATAAGAAGAAAAAAACTAACAATATTAAAACTGCGTTTAAAGCAAAACGCAAAATACAAACATAACAGCCACAATTATAATAGTATCAATTGATGCATTTATTATCAAACAATTCAAAATACATAAAAAAAAATTTAAAAAAAAAACATTTTCATCTAAAGTTAGTTTTTGTTGTTATAGTCAATAGAAGACTTATAGTCTGCATACTTCAGCCAATCTTGAATATTTCCGTCTGTAATTACTAACTGCTAAAATCTTCAAGCGATCAACCCAAAATGCCTTGGCGGTCCACCGGTCGATCGCGATCGACGTAATACCCACCTCGGGTTTAGTAGAATCTTAGATAACACAAATACAAAATCACAATTGGATAAATGCAGATATCCCGGTTATTCGGTGGAATGCCATCAGAGCTTTTAAACACCATTGCAACCTCATTTGTTTTGGGAACATTATATCTTCCTATGTGCTGATCAGAATCAAGTCTCTCATTGCTTATGTACATGGTAACGTTTTCCGTCGCCTCATGCCCTTCTTTCGTGAAGGACCTGCTGCTCCAGTTCCCACATCATTGTGTACGCGGCTGCGAAAGGGTTGACTCGTCTAATGACTTCGTCAATGCTTCGCATCAGTTCCGGATTGCACTTGGAATTTTCACAACGCTCCATTCGTCGACAAGTAACAAGCTCAGAATCCAAAACGTATAACTGAGCAGATTTTTCTTCTCCTGCTTGAGCTGGATGTAAATGAGAAGTCCTGTGATAAATTTGACCGTGAATTCTGAAGCAATACGCTCCTCTACCAGCAGGTGGTACAATCTGTGCGCCCATTGAAGCAACGGACAGGGAACTGTTGTACGATCTTATGTTCTTCTTGAAATTTTAAGATAAATCATGGCTACCATCCATCAATCCTTTCATTTCTACTGGATACGTAGAAGCTTTTTCAATTATTTTCCCATTGTGGCAGCAATGAGTGTAAGCTCCTCTGGCATTCTTTTCTGCCCCTAAATACAAACCCCTCCATTTAAGACAAATATTCTCCATTTTACCGCAGTTATGTTCTTCAACAACAGGGTAAAGAAAAGTTCTCACTGTATAAAAAGTTTGTTCCTGAAGGCAATTTTGTTCTTCAGTGACATTTACAAGCCGTCTTCTTGCATGCTGAGCCATGGTTGACAATCGGTGACTTCTTTGTTCTTCCGTTTCCTCTGCTCTTCTCTGGTCACAAGTTTCAGCCATAGCTGCCAGCCTGTGACTTCTTTGTTCTTCTGTTCCTCTTTCTTTCTCTCCTGGTCACAAGCGTCATGGCTGCCAATCTGCTGACTTCTTTTGTTCTTCTGTTTCCTCCGCTCTTCTCTCCTGGTCACGTTGTGCCATGGCTGCCAGCCTGTGACTTCTTTGTTCTTCTGTTTCCTCTTTTCTTCTCTGGTCACGTTGTGCCATGGCTGCCAATCTGCGACTTCTTTGTTCTTCCGTTTCCTCCGCTCTTCTCTCCTGTCACGTTGTGCCATGGCTGCCAGCCTGTGACTTCTTTGTTCTTCTGTTTCCTCTTTTCTTCTCTCCTGGTCACGTTGTGCCATGGCTGCCAATCTGCGACTTCTTTGTTCTTCCGTTTCCTCCGCTCTTCTCTCCTGGTCACGTTGTGCCATTGCTTCCAGCCTGTGACTTCTTTGTTCTTCTGTTTCCTCTTCTTCTCTCCTGGTCACGTTGCGCCATGGCTGCCAGCCTGTGACTTCTTTGTTCTTCTGTTTCCTCTTTTCTTCTCTCCTGGTCACGTTGTGCCATGGCTGCCAGCCTGTGACTTCTTTGTTCTTCTGTTTCCTCCTCTCTTCTCTCCTGGTCACGTTGTGCCATGGCTGCCAGCCTGTGACTTCTTTGTTCTTCTGTTTCCTCTTTTCTTCTCTCCTGGTCACGTTGTGCCATGGCTGCCAATTGCGGCTTCTTTGTTCTTCTGTTTCCTCCGCTCTTCTCTCCTGGTCACGTTGTGCCATTGCTGCCAATCGCTTCTTTCTTTCTTCAACAGCTTCAGCGGCTCTTCTCTCACGTGTTCTAATTGCCTTCCGTCTACGGGCAGCATCACCTGTAATTCCCCTTTCCGTTTGCCATCACAAATGCAAATAATTAAACAAAGCAAAAGTAGTAATTAAAACTATGCAGCTAAACCCTGCTTTCTGTTTTTAAAATCAAGTACAGCAAATAAAAACTTAGAATAATAGGAATATTTAATTATTAAAATGCAAAACAGCACAATCCTAATTTTAACAAAGCTGAAATATAAATTCTTATTATATTAATAAAGAATAATGATTTTTAACAATTTCTTTTTTAGAAACAAAAATAGTGAAATGGACTAAATTCATACAACACAGAAATGATAAAATATTAATTTATAAATACTATGCGGTTATTACAAAATAATCAATTCAAAAGGAATCAAATTAATAACAACATTGATTAGTAAGCAATACTAATTTAAGCTATTCAAAAACAAGTTAAAAAAAAGCTGAAATAGAAATTCTTATTATTTATAACTTTAACAATTTCTTATTTAGAACCTAAAAAAAAATAGTAAAATAGACTTTGTTTATACAACACAGAAATGATAAAATATTAATATTAATGAAATGATAAAATATTAATATTAATGAAATGATGAAATATTAATATTAATAAGCAAAAAATTTTAAAAAATTATACGATTTTTGGACGAAAACCACGTTTACCCAAGAAAAAAATTTCAAAAAGATCCAAAAAAAAAGAAATTCTTATTATTTATAATTTTAACACTTCCTTATTTAGAATCTAAAAATAGTAAAAGGACTTTTTTGTACAACAAAAAATATAAAATATTAATTTTTAAAAAAATGAAAAAATATTAATATTAATGAAATGATAAAATATTAATTTTAATGAAATGATGAAATAAATATTAAAAAACAAAAAAATTTTATAAATTATAGATTTGACAGGTAACCACGTTTATCAAAAAAAAATTTAAAAAAGACCCAAAATAAAATTTTAAAGTTTCCCAAGCTACAATTGAATATTTCAGTTCAAGTAATTAATCGCTAATCAGCCAGACACTAAACAAAATTACATAATAAATGTGAATAAACAAAGATTGTAATAAAAAAGTATGAAACAAAAAAAAAAAGAATTTTTAAATTAAAATTAATTATTACTGACATTTTGGCAATTTCTTTCGTTTAATTTTGAAGCCCCCGGAAATCAAAAGTACATTTTTTAAAAAGAATAGTTTATGTAGGGAAAAAAACGAAAAATAGAAATTTTAAAAATTAAAAAAATTACCTGAACATTTTTAAAGGAATTAGCTTCAGATTATATATATATATATCCCAAAGCACCCCGGATGTTATTTGGAGGTTAAATGCGCAGTTGTTTCGGATCGTGCGTTTTTTAAAAAATAAATTTAAAAATTTTTTTTTTGGGGTTTCTTTTTAAAGTTAATGCTTTCAAACTTCTTTTTGATTCAAACAACGGTAATTTTAAAAAAAAAAATTTTAAAAAAAGTAATGTTTAATTTTGCCCAAAAAAAAAAAAAAAAAAAACACATTTTTGTAAAAAAAAAAAAGAAATTTTTTTAAGATATTTTATCAATTTTTTTTGGTTGCGTCTAATATTGTTGTCCCCAAAAAAAAGTTTCTGATTTTTTTTTATAAATAAAGAAGATAAGTATTTAAAAAAAATTTTGAGTATTTTTTGAAAAATAAAAAAAACTTTTGACATTAAATTTTTAAATGACTATTCTAAAAAAAAAAAAGCATGAACTTTATAAATTAAATTTTTATTAACGCAAAAGGTGCAAGCGGAACAATTTAGAATTCGTATTAAAAAAAGGAAATTTTGACTCATTTTAAAAAATCGAAAAAAATCAAAATATAATTATTTTGTAAAAAAAATTATAGCAGCAGTGGCAAAAAAATATCTTTCCGAATCTGTAATTATTTTTGTTTGAGTATCATAAAAAAATTAGATCGCGTTTAAAAACGTCTAAAAAAAAGTCCAAATTTTCCCCCTGGCGGTGAGAAATGGTATAATTATGCTTTTTAAGGTTTTTAATTAATATCTTTTGAACTAATAGGAATATCGGAATATAAATGATCACAACGGATTCCTTGAATCATTCCCAAAATTTTGGTACCTTTGGCGAGTTTCTGCGTCGTGTGGTTCGTGAGAAATTTGAGACGCATAGATAGATAGATAGATACGTTTGTTTACCTACGAATTTTAATAGTGTAGATTAAAAAATCCAATTGCATAAAATTACTAATGTAGCTATTGATACTTCATTTATATGTATAATAAAAATATTTAGTTTTCCAAACTCATTTGTTGATTTCTTATTTTATTAAAGAGAATATATTTGCCAAGTGAACAAATAGAATTATGTGCCAAGCGATATTTCAAACATCACATGGATGGAATAGTAAAAAAAAGTTTTTTAATATATTAATATATCTGATGAATTTATTTTAAAATGTGAGAATAAAAATTGGAAAATTTGGTGTAAGATTAAATTTTTTCTTTATGTTTATATACATGAGAAATAAAAATAAATTAAATTAGATTTTAGTATCTTGATTTAAAAGTGGTTTACTCGAAAAAATTTAATTTTTTTCCCTTCCATTAAATTTTGAAAATTGAGCTATAGTTATATCTATCAAATTACTTGAAAAAAAAATGGCATTCTTAAAAAGATTTATAATATTTTTGTATTTTTAGAAATATTTAAACTGTTCTTAATATTGAAAAAATGTATTTTAAAATTAAAATTAAGACATTTTTAAAAAATAATAGACGAAATAGATATTTATTATAAATAAGGACATTAGTGCTGAATTTGTGAATTAATATTCAAAAAGTTTAAAGAAGCCCGCATTCCACCAAGGGGTAAAACCAGGTTCAGCCAATCAATCTTCCTCTCGCCCGGGAAATTCTGATTGGCGAAAAAACTACTTTTCCGCCTGGTTTGAATATCTTAACAAAAAACAAGAAAAAATTTCCCAAAACTAACAAAACCCGTTTGTTTAATTTTACCAGTTTGTTTACTGTAGAAAATCTTTGCACTTTATTTACTAAATAATAAGGCTGGTATATTTTTATTTCAGGAAATGAATTTAAAAAAATTCAGTAATTCATTAGCAATCCGAAATGGCTATCGAACATAAGTTAAACGGCACAAAAAGTTTCAGAGGCTTCCTAAAGAAACGAACCGAAAACAAATAAAACTGCCGGCAATGTAGACGCAATGAATCTCACGGTAACCGATGGGGGGGTAAAATTTTAGCCCTGCTGAAAAGGTATTCAAAGCGGGGGAAAATTTTTTTGACGAAATAAATGCGTCATACTATAAGATAAAATAAGGTAAATAATTGGTACAAAACTGTATACAAGTAGTTTTTTTTATATTATTCTTAGACATGAATAGACGCTTATGGGAGGTAACTTCTAAAAGGCGGCTGGAATGAGAAACATTCTAAATCGCGATTTTCCCCAAAAAAGCTCGCATTAAAGGGACAAGGGTTTTATTATACGCCATTCTTCGCCCCCATGTTGCGCCCCCCATCTGGGCGGGGGGGGAGTTACTCACCTGGTGCACCCAAAAAATTCAACTGCGTGAGCAGCAAACGCACCGGTTTGTCAGGAAGAAGCGCATAAGATCTTAATGTTCCACCGCTTCTTGATTTCATCAAAACAATCGAAAATTTTTTCAACCGGTTACCCGATTTCAAATGTCTATCGGGGAAAACCCCGGGTTTCGACAAACTATTCCCAGCTCTTCTAAGAGACCTAGAGCAGTTCTAATCACTGATCAACATTTTCCCCAGCCGGGAAAAGGAGAAAATTTTGATATGAATTAAAAAGATATACTTTATTGTTAAAATTAAGTTGTTTTTTTGGGCGACTTCCCCTACTTTTAATTATTCCCTCCCCGCGCCATGGAAGTTTTGATCGCTTTTTGTGTGGAAAATTCCCCCCCCTCATGATCTTTTTTTTCCAAACCCCTTTTTCCTTTTTTCCTTTTTTTCCAAGTGGTTAAAACTTCTTTCAAAAACCCGGGCACGCAGTTATCTTAGAGGAACGTGTCGGACTTAAAAAATATTATTCTTTTTAATCCTTGTTTTTAAAAAATATATCCCCTTCCCCCGGGGTTCCCCATCAAGATGCGGCAGACGGTTGAAAGACGGGTTTTGGGTTGTCATGGAGATGTGACGTCATTTTCTTTTCTTTTTTCCCCTACGAAGGCGAAACAAAAACTAAATCAACTGGGAGAGTGGTTTCCACCCAAACCCCTCCACCAAAAGCTTTTCGGCCCCATTTAATGTGGGCTGCTTTTTTTTTTATGGTAACTTCAACAAATTGTTCTCTGTTTAATTTATTATGATGAGTGGATAATAGAGCTATCTCTAAGGTTCCAAGTAAATGTATAACCGTTCCGTTACCGGATAACTTCTACGATTTTATGAGCATATTTTGGGATAAAAGAGGTAAATTTACATTTTTTCCGGTTTTAAAAATTTAAAAACTCGAAATTCCCGGGAAAAAAAAAAATGGAGGTCAAATGAAAGTCACTATATAATTCTAATTGTAAAGAATTAATTCTCATAAATGACTGAAAATTATCTGCTTTTTTTACTTCACGCTAACGTGAGGGAATTGAGCCTGGGCAGATTAATTTACTCCCGCCCCCTTTTACTTAGACGAAAAAATTTAGTGACAACCAAAAACTAAAACCAAGATCCCGATAAAGCGCGGGGGAAAACATGCTCAAATGTGGGGATCCAGCTAGGGGTGAAAAATGTTAAAAAATTCATTAAAAAAGGTACAAATTTTGAATTGCCCCCCTTTTAAAAAGAAACGTTAAAAATTTTCCCAAAACGATTTCTTGCCTAATTTCCCTAAACGCTGATTACCCTTTTTTGAAGGAAGGATTTCCAGCTGCGTTCTTTAAACTGTTGATTTGATTTTATAGCCGTCGCATTCTAATTTCATGCGGGGCCAAAACCGATTTTGGTTTTCGAAAAATTTTTGAACCCCGATCAAGTGACGGGACAATGCCTGCTGTGACATCTCACTTTATAAATCAAAATTACCAATGTCGGGACTTGATCGGGATGATTTAAAGGGGCGGACCCCTCTATACGGTTGGGTTTTTGTAGGGGAAATTGGAATAAAACCACGACTCGAAAAGGATAACGGTGGTATTCACCCTAACCTGACCAACGTGAAACCTGGGTTAAGAAACCCGGGGAGTCAAGAAAACAACCCCAGGTTGAACCAATTCACAGCTTTTTTTGACCTCCAGTTACTTGACTCTGGGTTTCTAACCGGGGTTCTGGTCGTTTCCCCCTTGGGTCAAGTAAACCCCGTGACTTCGACATATTTTTTTCGTCGAACAGAAGAGTTGCATTTTGTCTCTTTTCAATGTTTTTTTTTTCAAAATGAATACTTTCAAAGTTTATTTTACCAATTTGAAAAACCTTGAATGTTATAGAAAACAAAGAAACTAATGCGGTTGTTTTAAAAAAAAAAAACAACGAACATATAATGAAATCCACGGCAATCTAATGAGACTGATGGACTGATGAATCCATGAACGGGGACAAATCCATCAATGTTATTTAATTTTTTAAATTTTAAATTTAAAACCATTTTTTTTGGGAAAATCGTGCCTCCATTTCCAAATAAATTTTTTCTTTTTCTTAGTATCCCCCCTTCTGGTTTCCCATTTTCTTTAAATAATGTAAAATAAATTGAAGAAAAAAATTTTAAAAGGGTTCATCGTAAAAGTTTAAAAAAACCCAACTCCAAAAAAAGTTCGAAACTGTAAACACTCCAAAAAAACGCTTACTGCGCATGCCAGTTTAAACTAACCCAGCTCGGGGCCCGGGGAGTTTTTCCTGTCCCCGGGTTGTTTTTAACTTGGATGGTGAATAGCTTTTTGCGAAAGGTTTCCTTTCCCAACCGGGAAAACAAGTTGCGGGTTTAAAACGGGCGTAAAATTCGTCACCATAACCGCTAGGTTACCGCGGCCTCTTCAAATTGTTGGGGGAGGCTGAAAATTAACATCACACTGTTCAGCTACACGGGGTTTTGGCGACGGGCCCCGTAATTTTTAACCAGGCCGGACGGACGACATCTGGCGGCACCCTCCCCCTTTTCCTAATTACCACACCACACCAAAGGGGGGACGTTTTAGCCCCGACAGATTTAAAATGCATCGCTTCCCAAACGGCGTTTTTTTTTATTTGGACTCGGACTGATGACATGCCTAACATGATCCGATACCTTGACCACTGGGCTACCGCAGCCCTTCAAACTGTTGCAGCACGGACCCAACTGCAAAGTTTAAAACCACAACAATGAATTAAATGTGACATTGGTCTCAACAACTCAATATTCCTCAAAAATAGCAGACGATTCTCATATGCTTTTTGAGTTACCACATCAAAGCTCTTAGCTTCCAACGGGTTCGTTTGCCATCAGTGGCGCGGATTTGCTGGGGTTGGCCCTTGGGCCATTGGGTACATAATCACTCACTCACTCATTTTAGTATGATTTTCATGCATTTTAATCCTTTTATATACCTGACTCATATAGCATTTTCAATTTTTGATTGTGTTTTTAAAATTTTATGAATGTTAAAACGAATGTTTGGCGCAGTATAGCCAAAATTGGCTCTTGCGCCAATAAATCCCACACTTACTCACTCTAACTGCTTCAAGGACTCTTTACCGCGTGTCATTAAAGTAAAGCACATCACCCCCCCCACACACACACACGTGGCTGTGGTAGCCTATTGATCAAGCTAACAGACTTTTCCCCGGCGTGTCATGAGCTCGAGCCTAGTACTACTGAAGACCCACCGTGTAAGGGAGCGATGCACGTTCAATCTGCCGAAAGCTCAAACGTCCTTCCGTTGGTGTGGTGTGGTAGTTACGAGAGGGAGTACCAGCTCAGGTGTCGTCCTCGTCACTTGACCATGTTTCAAAATTACGAGGTCCGTCACCAAAAGCCGTTGAGTGGCTGAATAGTACGACGGTAATATTCACTCACCTACTCACCCCCTCCCCCACCACACACACACACTCATGTACTTAAATTCAAATATTTGAATTTCACTGTTCATGAGATTTTATAAAAGACCCTTTAATAATTAGTCTTGTTAAAGATATTGGTTTCACGGGGATCGTGTAACATATCTATACAATCTGGAATTAGAATTAACAAAAAAACAACAGAAAATTGTGTGACAGGATTAGAAAAACTTAATAAAGTAACGTTTTCTACATAATTTTTCTTTTTGTCAAAGGAATTTTTCTTTTGACTTTTTTCTTGGAACTTTTTAATTAAGTCTGGAGTATTGCTTTGATTTTGGCAACATCTTGTACACATCGGCTATAAAAATTGATGAGACGAAGGAAAGGACGCAGTCGATAGTTGACACTCTACTACTCTGGACGATTTTCAGTTCCTCAGGTAAGCGGTTTGAATTTTCAGGTCTTGCCGTGCGACCAAACTATTTTAATTGATTTAATATCCTAATTGACTTTTCAATATGTATACGAAGCTCATATTGCTCTATAGAGAAAAAAAAATTCTCCTCTACTCTTCTCGCCTTATGTGAAGGACCTCTGTTTTATCTTCTAAGCATGGGGAAATTATATTATTCAATCTAAATAAAACCACTTCATTGAAAATGCCTTGATGGGTGTTTCTGTACCGAAAAATTCAATTCATTAATCGCATATACCTAAAAAATTGTGTTTTATTGCTGTTCCCCCTAACATCTTCCTCGATTGAAAACTGAAAATCTATAATTACGTTAGCTTTACTTGCGTTTTCGTTACGTTTAAATGGTTTTAATATATAACAAACGTCTCGTGTTCTCGGGATTTGAAAACTGTTCGGAATTAATTGAGCGTCTGTAGTCTTCCACAGTCGAAATCGTCAAACTTTCTTGGAAACTAATTAGCCCATGGCGGTTTTTATGCACTTAACACATCACTACCTAACAACCTGCTTGATCTATTTCGAATTTTATTTTTCGAGGCCTGGACATATTTTCACATGCATACGGTAATGCTGATCTAAAGACTTTTATACAACATAATCCGTTTTCCCTTTAATAAATTCCATTTCATATATCTTAGTGTTCTAGTCAGAATTACTAAGACGTCTATTAGTTATAGTAATTCTTTTGGATTTCAGTAGTACAACTGTTTCTATGAATTTTCGAGCTCAAAATAAGTGAAACTGCTAATGGTGTATTATCCGTAATAAATATTGGTATACATGGCATCTTCCATTGATGTCTTGTAAACGTTATGAATAGAATGTGTCAAATTTACTTTTAGATACTGTATTAAAAATTCTTATACAGGTAATGTTTACTAGAACAACAAAGGGCTTCTTATGGAGAATGCTAATCTTTGGCTGCTTACTAGAGGACAACTTTCTGTTACTCAAAGTAGGCATATTGATGGAGCAATAGGACAGTCCTACAGGAAGCAAGATGCTGATTTCATACGAGAAAGGAGGGTATCTCTGAATTTGTATCCTTTTTGGTTGAATATTACTAAATATTTCTGCTGGCTTGACACTTTCGTTTATCAGAAATGTAATGGTTGGTGTATATGCACTGCATGAAAAAATTATCCTCTCTAAATAAGTAACAAAAGCAAGTGTTGCTTTCAATATCGCATTGGGGAAAAAAAATCTTGATACCTAGTTCAAAATTCTTTTAATTAAGGTAATAATCGCTCTGGTCTCCCACATCGACCCGTAAATTAAGACGCGTATATTTAACCATCTTAAACTTAAATATGAATTTGTTCGATAATGAAGTTTATGTATTATTACTGCGAGACAAACCTGGATACTGGCGAATTATCGCAACCGTATTGGCCACATATGAAACGAAGCGCATGATTGCCAATTCAGTACGTGTGATACGTAAAATCGGGTTGCCAACTCGGCGAGTGTTCTTGAACGTTGGCATTTCTGCCATAGTATGGAAGTGCCAAATTTGTATTGATCAAGTTTTCGGTATAACAAAGCTGTAATGAAGTTGTCGGTAAGGATATGACTGGAAACGTATACTTAAAGGAATTTCCCAAAGAACATGGAACAAATCGTTAAATATTTACATCGTTGCTTTAAAGTGCATCTTTAGCAAACGATTTAATAAAAATAATTTTGACTTAAAATGCGCTTTAGTGTTTGAGAATTTTCGATCATAATTCGAATACGTTTTCAAGTGACTTCATTTATTGTTGTAAAGTAAATTTTAGTTTTAAAGACTTCTCTTCAAATAATTTGTATTTACGGGTGATGGCACTAATCGCAATTTTCAGAGGTAAAGCCCTAAGAAAAGGATTCCTTTACATTAATTTGGATTGTTTGAATTATGACTTTAATATAAAAGGCCGCAGTTGTGAGTGGTGAGCGGATGTTGCTGCAGGACAGTGCACTCGCTCACACGGCCCTTTTGTTGAGCAGTTTCTGACCACAAGAACATTACTGTGATAGGCTTCCTCCTTATTCGTTAGATTTGGCTACATGCTACTTTTTATTTTCTATTATTAAATTTTGCGCAAAGGGAACCTATTTTACCTAGTTGGAGAGGCTCGGGCAAAACTTCCCTCTAGAGCCTTCCTAAAACCTCGTTCCAGAACTGTTGCCAGCAGTAGCAGCATCGAATGCAGAAATGTATCGATGCTTAATGGGATACTTTATAGTGATAATGCCGTGGAGAACAGATTCTGCAAGACAATGATTTATTAGACCAGTTTTTCGTAGCCTCGTATTTCCTCTGCTTTTGCCGAGTCTGAATCTTTCCAGGATGATACAAAATTTACTTCAAACTTAAATTATGTGATCAGACTAATTCCGTAAATTTTTATAATGCTTGAAACGATAAATTGCTTTTCTACATGGTTTACTTTAATCCAGTATACATTAACTCAAATTTAGACCTTTACTTCCCGTACCCGCACACTCGGAATACGTGCATTGTTTCTACATGGCGCGTTGTTATGAAGAGGAAATTATCAACGCAAGTATAAAATTTACTTTAATTCGGTTCAACGAAAATGCATTACCAATAAAACTAAAATTTACAGACTAAATGTGATGTGTTTTTGACTTTCATTCGAAAATTATTTCGGCATAACTGTTGCAGAAAGGATGAGTATTTATAATGCAGTTTTATTTTGAGCCATAAGACGTCCAAAACACATTTCGGTTGCAATCTTGATTTATATTCCCTTTTCTTTAGTTTGGAAATTTTAATGATTATGGAAGTATTGGGGGGATTACAAAAGTACAAGGATATACTTCGGAATGAACAAAAAATCTTCTGGAGTTTTGAAAGAATCTATATCGCAAGCTATTAATACTGAATATGATGCGTGTAGTTCCATTAGTATGCTACTTTAATTTAATGGATAAAATAACGCGCAGGAGTGAAAACGACTGCAGTCTTCTACTGAAGAAATTTGAGCAGTATTTTGAAAACTAACTGTTTTCGACTCGGATAGGTTATCGACTTGCATGTTTCTGGATGATCCTTGTGTAAAAAGCAGTTTTCGATCGTATTTTTAGCTTAATGTACTAGCTGTTATCTACTCGCTTTTCTGGGTATTTCATGATGTTGTATGAATAAACTATTGATATAAAAGTCCTAGCATCAAGCATTTAATTGTACTGAAGAGCATTCTTTCAGTTCTCGCCTCTTGATTTAAAAAAGACGGGACTCTGTTTCTCAACTGATGTTGCATTTACGCTTTCGTTATCTTCCCTAGAATTCCGCAAAACACATGTATAGAGTTTACTTAATATGCTTACCAAATTTCGGCTCTAAATTTAATTGATCAGGCTAATTTTTTTTATAAACAAGCCCCATAAACCACTTTGACGGTCAATTTCCTGTCTAATGGCAAGTGTGACCACCTTGCCCCGGTATAAGTCTCGCAACGAGTTGTCGTACTGCTTATGAGCTTTCAGAATTGTAATAAAATCTATTCTTCCGAGACCACGACTAGAAACTCCTGAAGGGGATTATAGGAGATGGGTTGCGCTGAAAAAACTGTTTGGGCCATACCAAACGTATTAAACAGAGAACAAGAGACCCAAGAGGAAATTTGTACGGCAAATATCCTCTTCAAAAAATTCAATGCGAGCTCGGTGTGGTTGCGCATTATCGTCCATTAAAATCTAGTCTGGGTCCGTAGAATCCAGAACAACCTCTCGCCGGCTTCGAACACCTCATCCCTACAGCGCATTGAGTTGGCGGTACTGCATCGAAGACGTACAGTGGTGTACGTCTACCCAGCATTATGCCGCTCTACGCAAGGATTCCGTCGCAACGAAATATATTTTTGTTATATAGGAGATGAAGGCAAGCTCTCCTTTCTTTCCAGATAAAGAATCGACGAGAATCGCTTTGTCTGGTAAATTTCGACTTTTCACTGTTTATGGTTCACAATAACCGACCTTTCCTGTTGGATGCAGTTCCAGGGACACAAGACTAGACACCGAGCGTAAAGGCCAGTCTCTACAACAGTTTTGACTGTTTGGCTAGAAACTCTTCTTCCTGACGCGACAGCAAGGTCCTAAGCAAGCTGACAAGCTATTGTCCGCCGATATCATCCACTTAATACCAGATAGAAATCCTATGAAGATGACGTTACTCTGTGACCTTTGTGACGGTACCACTTTGGAATTGATTCCACTGCCGTAAGCTCCATGTAAAGGAGTCTCTTCCGCTTGAGACTGACCAACTTGAAGCCTGCGAACGATTCTCCATTACGAGCTGTTTTCTAAACTATTTACGAGAGGTCATTTTCGCTGCAAACGGGTTAAACTTCTTTTTTAATGCAATATTCACAAATGCAAGCAAAATTCTCGTATGCTTAAAAGGTCTCGATCCAGTTTTTGTGCTAAAATTAACGTTGACTACTTTCCTAAATCGAAAGTGGATATTGTACCATATTTCAAAATATATAAAATGCATATTGTATTTTTACTGGTGTCAATTTAGAATTGATTAGACACGATTGACATTAATTTTGAATACGAGAGTAGTCGTTACGCGGGGAGATTGGTTGAGGTGTATATGGCTGAATGTTAACAAAACTGACTTGTAAGGTGAAGTGGGTTCATCGCATGTATACTAACGCGATCGTTTAAAAAGTAAAATTATACAAATGACGGCTAGAGTTCAGATGTCAAATTCGAAGAGATCGTGTAGCTCTAAATTTGTAAGTTAACTGCCATTGTATTCATTTCTTAATGACTGCATTAGAATAAGGCCTGTTATATATTAAATTTTTCCTAGTTCTTCAGTGGAGAAGACAACTGTCTTTGCTCTCGGGGTTTTTACACAGTAAGATTTAATATTACCTCTATAATAATGGGACTACATACCACAATTGCCGAGGACTAATTTGACCAATATGAAATGCTACCCTAGACTTAAAACCACAATTTTCGATTTAAAATCAACATCTGTTTCCTAAATGAACAATATGAAGTGTCTTTGAAATCGGGCAGCAATACATTTATTTTTATATGACTTAACAATCTCTGGAAAGCGTATTAAACTTTGTTTCTAATTTATAATTTTTCTCTATAGAAAGCTCTGCTGAGTTGCGTACTTTTTAACATCTGAAGTCCAAGATCAGCACCGGATGCTTGAACGAATCATCGAACAAGTCGTCAAAGCAGGAAATTTCCTCTCCGGTGCTGTACATATAGATTTTCGATCTGAGGTAGGATGTGCGTGTCTATTTTATCATGTGACTTTGGTTATTAAAAGTATTAAGCTTATACTAGATTTGACTTATGTGTTCTATGACTTATTATACTCTCTTTCGTGTGATAATATTGTATTTCTTGTGTTTTAAAGAAAAGGAGGCTATTTTGTTACCAGAACTCCATAGATTCTCTTTCGAGACTAGTTAAAATAATTAACCCAGTATGATGGTTAATACTTATTTAGATGAATTGTTCCCTCCTTTGTTCCTTTTAAAGAAATATTCTTGGATTTTTTCGTTGGATCTCTCGTTCTTTTCATAAAAATAAAATCTAACGCCATGTAAATAAATATTTACTTCCTATTTACGCATTTGGGTAATTTTTTTTGGTGGTTGAATTCAATGAACACATTCCAAGCTGGAACGGATCATCATGGCTACAAACTTCTATACGAGTGCTCCTAGACTCGGTGGCGTAACGTACCCCGGATTGTGGGAGCCCAGGGGTTCTAGGTGGGGCCCTAAGCCCGAGTACATTACAGGTTTGTGCTGGGGGGCCCAAAACTCTATTTTGCAATGGGCCCTCCTAGTATTCTTCGCTACGCCCCTGCCTAGAGTAGATGTTACGTTTGACGTGTGTATTTCATAATTTTAATAACTAAAATTGGTGTAATAACAAATTACTGACTCGCAGTGTGTTCTATGGCATATCCATTTGTCCCGTATTTTTAATTCCTTGTAATATGGCTTACAAAAAAAAGGAAACTACTTCAGGGGAACTACTTACTTTATGATTCTCCTCGGTACCTTCTGTCATGATCAGATTCTTTCAAATGTTTAATCCTGAAGTTGCTCTCTACTAGGATACAATCATCAAATTCATAAAAATGAAAATTTGGTGTCTAAGAGAAATTCTGCTTTTCGTTTTAAAATGCTTTCGTAAAGTTCAATTTCTGCTTAAATTAAAACTTCAAACAATAGAAGTAAATGAGTGATGTGTCTCTGAGGCACAGAATTTATAATATGTACAACTTGACAAATGTAGTCGTTTCTTTCCTAAAAACTTGCGTAGTTTCTTGGTTATAAGAATAGATCGAGATTTTCATCGCTATACTGTTTTGTATGCTTTACTGAAGTTTTCAAAGTGAAATATACTAATGTGCAACTTTTGTTTCAGATTCATTGTAGAAAATTGAATGGATTGTTTCATGCAGACTATCCTCTTTCAACTTAAGGTGATTATTTATATATATTCCGGAAAATTTAGCTAAGTCTCGGGTAATGCATCGAAGCTATTGGGAGGTTATCCTAGATGAAGTATAGGTTATTTTATCTTTATGAGCGTTTCACACATGTGTTCACACTATACTACAGGTGACTATTACCGTGTTGATGAAACTGTATCAATTGAAAAGCATTTCTAGGTAGCGTAAAAGTGAATCGAAATTCGCAGAAGCCACACAATTATTTAAAGCTCGTAATATTAGAGTTGCTGAGTTATCCGTCAATTGTGTTTGCAACAAAATTGCATCATTACGTAGTATTCCTTTCACATCTCGATATAAAGATTTTATGAACTCGTTTGAAAATGAGAAACTACGCGGAAATTATCTTGATTCACAAAATTTTCATTGTTTGCATAATATAAAACTTGGTAATGAATGTTGACTTGGGTAATAACACATGTTTCTATTGCGTAATTAGTCTTGTATAACAATTATGGAGGGTTTATCTTATCTCGGCATTCCATTTCCCTTAAGATACTGCCAATAGTAACTACTTTTGTAAAGCTAACATTTCTTCAAGATTCTCCAACTCGATAAATAAAACTAACGTTATAAATTCTCTCGATCAATTCAGTCGTCAATTTCATCACTTGAGATACAAGGCTGATGTGGTAATCACGAATCATAGTGAGAATCGTTTATTTTACTTTGAGAAATTATATAGTTTAAAGGAATTTATAGTTTCAATTTTAGCGCTATAAAGGTAGCGAGGTTGGACTTGAGGCGTATGCGATGAACGTGTTGATGCTTGGCAGTTTGAATTTTTTCTGATTATAACTGCAAAAATTCCACTTTATAACGGAAAATACTTTTCCCAGGTTGCTCCGCATGGCTGGGACCGTTCAAGTATATCGTTACTGAGAAAAATATGGTTCATATTCCCAGACAAGCCATCACTGTCTCTCTCGGGAGGTGAAGTCCATGAAAACTCCCACATGTCCTGTGAAAAGGGAATCTCAAGAATGGCATCAAATTTCATGAATCCTTTCAACGGTCGAGTCATCTGAGAAGGAGGAATTGCCCCTTCTACACGATTACTTCCGAAGAATGCGAGTCGAGCTCCTATAGTACTTCGCATAAAAAACGCATCGTGCCAGTTACGATAATGTTACCTCTAACTGTAGCGCATTTATATAAGCTAGAAACAACTTTCTCAAGTGATCCCAAATACTTCTAAGCCGCCTATTTCCATCACAAAGTTTCTTTGTACTAACTTGACGTGATCCAAGAATATTCTCTCTTGGCTGATAAGCGACTATTTCCACACCACAATACCCTTTTGGTGAAAACCAAACAAAATTCTATGGTTATGACCTAGTTAAGACCGCAAAATTTCGAGCCTATGATTAAATTTAAAAGTTTAACAAGTAGTTTCTGAAAAAATCTTCTCTAGAAATGAATAGTTAAAATGGAATACGCCTTCGTTGTCTTAAATAAAAACATTCCGTACAGAATTTCGAAATAAGGGGTACATGAGGACTCTCCGCTAAAGGCCTTACCAAATTTAACTGAATTCCGAGTTGCGGAAGTTCAAGTGGAGTGGCCTTTAACCATTTTAACTCCTTCCCAAAATCTCTAGTTTTCGTCCTACGAGATTTTTGAGAATAAGTAATGCTAAAGTAGGCACCCCCATGACTTGGCAAACTACCAGGCATGACCATTTCACAATAGCACGTGAAGATTAAGGAAAAAATGTCCCGAGAGAAATATTGAATAGCTGAACGTCTTTGAAATGTGGGAATAGGTCCTTGGCAGTGAACAGGCAGGCTCTTTTGGATCAAACATAACTTATCTCGATTACTAGTGCGTTTAGAATAGGTTTACTTCTAACTCGGTAAAATTAACACTAGTACAATCTACAAATTCGGATTGAAAGCACGCACAGCAGCTCGGATCCATAATTCATTTAAAACGGATGGAACACGGTTCTCAAATGTTTCAATGCAGTTCAGTTTCCCTTAATCAACTTATAAATTCTTGAGAAAATTCTTCTTGGCTTGTATAAAGTTTAATTTTCAAATAGTAATCCTGTTGTCTCTGATTTTTTGTAAGACTCTGTGTCAGCTAGATCACTGCTATTGACTTGTTATTACTAAAGAGTATTCTCTTGGCCTTTTTAATCTTTTTGACATCTATCTTTTTATAGAGCAAAGACTTTTCATTACCAGTATTATGTTTTAGTATGTCTTTTATCTGAAGTATAATAAACTGTATTCTTATTTTATGTTATATTTTTTTCTTCTAATAATACATGCATTTTATACAATCTTCAACGTAAGCAGCACTCGGTAACGCGCTTAAGAGCGAAGTTGATAATGTATAATTTATAACATTGAACTGCAGAGTCTCATTGGTTAGTATGACAGTGCTCCAGTCCTGTTTTCACCAAAATTCTCCACTTAGGATTATGGGAGCTGTTTGATTCCTTGATCAGTCTCTTGAAAACAACGCTAAAGCCTTCGACGGCAGAAATCATAATTTCGAATCAAAATCGAGTGCCTAGGACTAGACTTGATGGCTCCCCTCCTCCCAACATCACGACAATAGAAGTTTACACATAATATTTATAGACTCGGAAAGTTCTCTATGATTAGTGAAATACTACGGGATCGCCTGTAATTGAAATGCAGAAGTAATTTGCGTTTACATTTAACTAGCATTTTAAGATTCTTGATCACCATAACATTATACAGATGAAAATAGTTTTAAAAACAAAAGGGGGGTCCACTCATAAAAACGGAAATGATTCTAAAACAAAATCCAACTTTAACAACCTTCCGACAAAAATTTTCTAGTTTGAAATTGGGGGAAAAAAATCTAAAAAAGTAGTTAATGGATTGAATTTTTCATAAGTCAATAGGGAGGAACTAGTTTTCCCACTTAATTCTTTAAAAAAGGGCTATTGTTAACAATTAAACAAATGAAAGGGATTTGAAGGTTTTTGCGAATTTTTAATGTATTAATCGAGCGCTATTTAAACTTTAAGCACTTGCGACTTAATTTCATCGCGCCCCTTCTGTACGATACGGTGTATAGGATTCAATGAATTTGAAGTAAAATTTTAATACGATTTTAACTATAAACCGTTCAAATTATAAACATAAACATATTTCGTATAAATTTCTGACAAATCCCACATGGGGTCCTTAGTAATTGATCTTCTTGCTTAGTTTGACAAATTTTTAAATACACTGTGCAGTACTGATGCATTTAAAGTATATTATATCGGTGTAAATGTTTATTTTACTTTTATAACGATATGTACATTGGGTCCCAAAATTTTGTATGCACCATTTACTCCATTTTTTAAAGCTGTAAAAAAATATACAAGCTAGTATTAAAACTTGATACTTATAGGAGCATTAAAATAGACATTAAGAAGTGCATTGGTCAGAAAACAAATATTTAAACCCATATAATGTTTTAATTATGTATTTTTTTTCGCATAATAAAACTAAAATTTGGAGTAACATAATTCAGTATCCAGAAAGAGATTTTAAGAGCTAAACGCCACTTTTATTATTGAGATTTTTCTTCAAACCATTTCTAACGTTGAGCTCAAATAGTACAAAAGTAATAACAGTCGCTTGCTAATTTAATTTTTTTTCACATGTAAAAACCCTCGAGTTGAACTCTCGCCGAGAAACGTCTAAAAATGAAAGGGCTTTGGTTATCAAGTGGTCGAAGGACGGCATATCTCTTCCGGAAATTGCTTCATTGATCGGGAAAAGCCATTGTTGTATCCAAAAATATCGTAGAACTGGATGTGTGGCCAATATTCAAAGAGGGGCGAAATTTGAGTGCTACTGAAATTGTGATTTACGCTCAGTAAAAAAATCACTGTTATGCCCGAAACTTCCATCCTCGATATCAACAGAAATTGGGAAGAATTTCAGCAAAAACTGTCGGACGTGTTCTTCATAATGCAGGATTTCGTGCTCGTACTACAGTACGAAAGGCACTCATTAATTACGTCAGTAGAAAAGAGACTATATATTTTGCAAAGTAACACATTTCAATGCCGGAATCATTTTGGAATACTGTTATTTTTCTGAAAGCTAATTTAATCTTTACAAGAGCGACGGACAGTATAAAGTGTGGAGACAAGTTGGGGAAAACCGGATCCTAAAAACACCATAAAGACGATTAAGTATGGAGGTGGATCCGTCCTTGTTCGGAGAGTGTATGTCTGCAGGAGGAGTCGGAGAACTTGTGTTCATTGATGGCATTATGGATAAAAAGGCATATTTGAAAATTTTAAAGATTAACTTGCAAAAACGTGCCGTTAATGTAGGATTTGGATCATCTTTCAGCAGAACAATGACCCGAAACACACGGCGAAGATTGTCAAGTTGTATTTATTGTAGCATTGCACAAGAAATAACGACATACTCCACCCCAATCTTCAGACTTAAATGTCATCGAAAATTCATGGTCTCGGTTGGAGAAATCCGTCCACGAGCACGCCATATCGAGTAAAGAGGACTTAAGGAATGTATTAAAACAAGAGTGGGCTAAACTCACAGTGGAAACCACAAAAAAAAATTATGGAATCCATGCATAAAAGGTTACAAGATTGGATCAAGGCAAAAGGTTTTGCAACAGAAAATTATTCGTTTTGTTACAGGAAGTAAATTAAAAGTGTATGCTCAATTTTGTGGTGGTGTTTTTCTTCAAATTGTCCTTATTTTTTTATTTTTGAATAAAAAATAAGCCATATTGCGTATTTTTTACTTCACATACGTAAAGGGGATAAGAACGAGTTTAAATAGTTAAAAAAACCCCATTATTTTCTCGATGAATAATTTAGCCGGTTAAGAAAGTACTTAGTACATAGGGTGTTGGTGTATACTCAATTTTGGGACTCGCTTTGTTTTGCTTTCTTTCAGTAAATTTCTAGTTTATTAAATCCTTTATATTCGATATTCTAGCGCCTTCCTGGGGGTGGGGCTGTAAGTTTAAGGAGCTCTGTATTAATCTGCAGTAGGAAGGAAATGCCCCATATCTCCCAAATATTGTATTTTAAATCGATATCGTCGGAAATAACTTAATTGCAAAAATATACATTTCGGTATGTGGCTTGATCTACTACATCGTATAATAGATGAATACTTTAAAAATTCTATTTAAAAACTTTGTTTTCTAGTAATTACGACCATTTCGTCACACACATCCGATAAAGAAATATAAAAACCCACAGCTGAGCTTAGATATTAAAATGCGCACTTTACAGCATTAATAAAATTTTAACGACTTCTCCACTGTTGGACAAAGACCCTCGTAATTCAGTAAAGACCTAGAAAGTCGTCAAGTGCCTCGCAAATCAGACCGCAAGGGAGATGATCAATTGACGGGAGATGTTATTTTAACACTTCTTCAAGGTGATTTCCTGATAAAAGTAAGAAATTTAAACGAATCCCCCTGAGCTGTTTCAGTGAAATGAGCAAATAATATTGTCAAGAGTTTAAAAGTGTTTATTTTACCAAAACATGGTGCATTATTAAACGTATAAGTAATACAACAATAGTCAATGAAATACAAATTATTTATTCGAAACTAGTTGACAAGTTACAAAATTTGGCTGGTATTCTTTTTTTATGTGTAACATCTTTCCTCTCGTTTACTTACGCACTAAAATACGAATCCATATGTTAATCTTATGGTGCATTTTTTTCAAAGAAATGGGGTTGATATTTAGAGGTCGATTTGTTCTGCCTGTACAATTAAGATGTAAAAGGACTCCACCTCCTCTGGACAGCATGCTAGTTCACCATTTCATTGAAATAATTCCAGAAATTGATAAAATCATTTTCACCAGGGAAATGACCTTGAAGAGACATTATTTTAACATCTAACATAAAATGATTTCTTTTACGGATATGATGGAACTTCTAATTTTTCCGTTTCCCTGCGACATGTAATTAATCCAAAATCGGATTTTCGACTGAAGATCCTCTTGCTCGACGCATTCCCCTTTTTTAAAATTTTGCAAAGAAACTGGTATTCAATTTTATCTAATTCTATAAAATTGTCCGTAGACTTGTATAACGAAGCAAATGTCTCTTTAAATTATATATATAAATTTCAAAACATTTTTATAACTACTTTAAGAATTTAAGTGCAATTTTTTTTGTTTTACCGGAGTGACAGGCAGTAACGCTAATATAATTGTTATTGAAATAAATTATATTAATACAATTACTTATTACTTTTAAAATAATCTCCTGTTGACAAAAATTTTCGTGATTGAATGTTTTTCGGACGTCCAATGGTAGAAAAATGGCTATTTTTCCCAAGAAATTACTCAACTTATTTGAAAATAGTTAACAAAAAAATTACTGAAATATCGGAGATGGCTTTGTAGTACATATATATTCTTGGTTTGTTTTTTATTAATATCGCTCTCTCTGTAGGGGAAATACGTGTATACAGTGGGCCACAAAAGTGTTCGTACACTTGCAATTTCTGATAAAAATGTGTTTTCGACTAATAAAAATTAATATTTCGTAATTTTTGTATGATATCTGCAACTTGCTCTTAATGGGATGACATAATTAATTTTTAAAAAGTAATAACTTTTTTTAAAGAAAAATTAATAATCCAAAAGCTACTAAAAAATTACGCCACAAAAGTCTTCGTATACTTAAAAAAAATCTCAACTTAGCTTTAAATCTTGTATTTCTTTCTTAATTTAGTACTTAGTAGGATATCGTTTAGTGTCCACAACTTTTAAACGTCTCGGTATAGATTTAATCAGTTTTTTTGTAATTTATGCAGCGATTTTCCTCTATTCTGTGATTGTTTTTACTTCCCATTTTGTGTTTATTTGTCATGTTTTCTTTTTTTTACATCAAAGTCTCACTAAATATGTTCTACGGGGCTAAATAAACTGATTGAGGAGGTGTTTTCATAATTTGGGGACAGTTATAGGGACACCAGCAGCCTACGTTGGGAGAAAAGTGCACTTAGCGTCATTACCCTGTTTAAAAAATTAAGTCATCTCCACAATATCCAAATTTCGGGCGGATAATTTAAAATTTCTCTTTAAAATATTTAAATAGAGCTCATGAATCAGAATGACATCAAAAAATACCAAATTACTTAATTCTGAGGCCAATTTACACCCCCACAACAGAGCATTTTCACTTCAATGCTGAAGCGTGGAGAGTTCTTTTCCCACATAAATTCATGGGATTAAATTCCTTATTTTTTCATTTACAAGCTATTATAGGCCCATAGGAACCCAAAACGTTGAATTACCTGCCATCCCAATGAATATGCTGTCAATTTTGAATATTTTGAAACTTAATCCCCCAAGCATCTAGTTGGATCAATAAAACATGGAGGTGAAAATGTTCTTGCGTGAGGGTGTAAATCGGCCGCAGGATTAGGTAATTTGGAATTTTTTGTTGATTTTGTGAATCAGGAGCTCTATTTAAATATTTTAAAGAGAAATTTTAAATTATCCGCCCAAAATTTGGATACAGGAGACGACTTAATTTTTGAACAGGAAATGACGCCAAGCGCACTGCTCTCAATGTACGCCACTGGCGTCTCTATAACTGCCCCCAAATTGTGAAAAAAACCTCCTTAATCCCTTTATTTAGCCCAGTAGAACATATTTAGTGAGATTTTGATGTAAAAAAAAGAAAGCATGACAATTAAACACAAAAAGTGAAGTAAAACAATAATCACAGAAGAATGGAGGAAAATCCATGCAAGAATTATAAAAAACTGATTAAATCCATACCAAGACGCTTAAAAGTTGTTGTGGACACTAAAAGATATCCTACTAAGTACTAAATTAAGAAAGAAATACAACATTTAAAGCTGATATTTTTGTTAAGTGTACGAAGACTTTTGTGGCGTAATTTTTAGTAGCTTTTTGATTATTAATTTTTTTAAAAACTAGTTATACAATTTAAAAAAAATTATTATATATGTCATTCCATTAAGAAAACAAGTTGCAGATATTATGAAAAAATTACAATTACAATATATCAATTTTTATTAGTCGAAAACATTAAATTTTTTAAGAAATTGCATCTGTACGAGCACTTTTGTGGCCCACTGTAGTTTCATCTTTTACGAAGTATATTTTAATGCGTTTCAAATTATGCTTTTGCTATGATTCGAGTATAATTGGAATGTTCGTATATCTCACAGTTGCTGTACGCAATATAAATAAGTCGAAGTTTTCCAAGTTGTATGCATATGAACATCAGTTTCAAGTGAGTTTTCTGAAATGCATTCTTTTTCTAATGCCAAAAATATTTCTCTTCACACACTCGTTAAGATTCCTTAGCTTTTGCTAATGTCCCTTATAAGCTGGTCTTCGAACAAAAAACCGGAAAAAAATCGATGTTAGAACTGAACCGAAAAAAAATATCGGTTTATTTCGGTTCGTATTCAGGTTTTCTTCGATTAATTCAGCAAGTTTTATTTTCACAGTTCAAGGTAGGCTGAAGCAGGGAATTGGCTGTTTTGGTAAAATGAATTTTGGAAAACAATGTCTGAGCTGAGCAGTTAGAACATAAATTTTTTTTTCACATGCACGAGTCTTTCTTTTTTTATTTCCATTTTCAGAAAAGCTAGACCAGTGGTGGGCAGACTTTTCCAGGGTATGGGTTACTTCTCATTTTTTCCTGATGTTGCGGTACACCCAGTGTCAGTTACACACACAAGGGTGGGGAAAGGTCCACAAGTACGAACCCTTCGACATAGCCCATGGATTTTTTTTTTCCAATTCAATTTAATCCCATGTATATGGTACGTAAAATGTAATTAAGTATTTGTTAATAATAATTTTTGTTATTAATATTAATTATTTATTCAGTGATTTACTTTTTGCTGTCTTTTGTTCCCGACAATCGACGAAATAAAAATAAATGTTTGACTGCGCATTTGGATATAATACGAGGATGGTAGACCTTCCTCCTTCACCCCCTCTCCTTGAAAATTTCCTGTGTGCGCCTTTGCTCAATGTCGTAGGTGTGATGAGGTAAACAAAAGGTTATCATTATGACGTAAAAAAAAACGGAATATGTATTAACCTACAGAACTAAAAAAAAATCACATTGAAAACCGCGTTTTTGAAGACAAAACGCGCTATGTACAAACTTCATAAGAATAGCCGCAAATATAATTATAAAATAATGCATTTATTATGAAACAGTTCAAAATACATTTAAAAAATAAAACATTTTTATCTAAAGTTAGTATTTGTAGTTATTGTCAGCAGAGAGAAGACTTGGTCTGCGTACTGTCAGCCAATCTTGAATTTTCCGTATATAATTAGGGGAGACCGGGGCAAGATGACTATGCTAACAGTTTTTGGTGTTTATTAATTTATTTTTAAGGATAAAAAAAATTTGTTTTTACATGAAGTGTTAGAGTATAGTCCCTTGTAGCATTAAATACATAAACATTTATATTAATATTATATTAACATTCCTCTTGTGTGCCACCACTCTTGGCATTTACAGCACTGGATCCATTGTTATGTTGGAGGGTCACAATATTCCTCTTCACAAGCAGGACATCTTGTAACACCATCCTCTGAAGTTGATGAAACTGGACTGTTTGGCATGGATTTTATAGACGTAGGCCTACAGGAACTTAGTTTGAGTATTTTTTACTCCCTTTTTAGCTTCACGGGTTTTTCTTCTCTGGTTTTTTTAAGTTCCCTATTCTTCCTTCTGCTTTTCTCTTTGTTATAACATTTCTTTAACCCTTTGAAGCGCGGAAAAATAAATTCTCTGAATTTTTCAAAATAAAATTAATAAAAGCTATGTATAGAGAGAGAACCTAAGAACAGAGAAAATACCTTTAAAAAAATTTACAGTACATTCCCCCCCGAGAGGGGAGGTGGTTTCATAGAGATATACCACTGCGCACTTACGACATAATTCTCGGATGAACAATATATGATTTGGATCAGATTTGTAAGATTTTTCTTTATATATTTTGTAATAAATTTACTAAAACATGCAATATTAAGTATTAGAATTACATTTTAAGTGTTAAATATTACAAAATATAACTATAAGAGATTGAAATCAACTTCAATAGACAGATTTTTCATTGTTTCTTTATTATTAATTATTAAAACATGCAGTAATACTGATAAAAATTATCTTCAAAAGATTAAATATTAGCAAATTTAATTGAAAGAGGTAAGCAAAAATAATATTAAAAGAAATAGTATCAGATATATTAGAACATGTATTCAGCATCCAAAAAAAAAATTCAACCTCCCTTCAGTATAAAAAGAACGTTAATGAGATGAGAAAAAATTTCCATTCGAGAAACACATCACCATTTGTGTATAAACAAAATCCCCTCCCCCAAAGCAATGGCAAAAACCCCATAAATTATTAGTTACTTCACTATTTGAGTCAGAAAAGAAAACAAGGGGGAATATCTCTTACGCGTGAGTGCTACAAGCCGACAGTTTATAGCCTTAAACGCGCGGTGTGGTATCCCTACGAAACCAACACTCTGATGAGACTTAGTGCATGATTAAGTATGACAATTCAATTTAACTTCCATGTATAAGGAAAAATGTAAAATGTAATTAAGAGTATTTGTTAATAATAATTTTTTAATAATGTTAATTATTTATTCAGTGATTTACTCTTTTTGTTGCCTTTTGTTCCCCGACAATCGACGAAATAAAAAATGTTTGAATGTGCTTGGGGTATAATACGAGGATGGTAGAGACCTTCACATCCTTTTCACCCCCTCTCCTGAAAAAATTTCTGGTGTGCGCATTCGCCCAATGTCGTAGGTGGTGTGATGAGGTAAAAAGTTTATCATTATGACGTAAAAACAACGGAATTTGTATTAACTCGTCATAGAACTAAAAATCACTTTTAAAAACCGCGTTTTTAAAGACAAAGCGCTATGTACAAACTCTCATAATAAGAGCCACAAATATAATTATAAAAATAATGCATTTATTATGAAAACAGTATAAAAATACATAAAAAGGTCAAAACAATTTTAATCTAAAGTTAGTATTTGTAGTTATTGTCAGTAGAGAAGACTTGGTCTGCAATTGTCAGCCATCTCTTTTGAATTTTCCGTATATAATTAGAGATAACAAGTGTAAGATGACTACGCTAACAGTTTTTCTTGTTTTTGTTAATTTATTTTTTAAGAATAAAAATTATTTCTTTTTACATGAAGTGTTAGAGTAGTCCTTGTAGGTTTAAATACATTACTATTTACTCCTTTTTCAAATAAAAAAATAAATAAAAGGATAATTTTATTTTTCAGAATAGTTGGAACAATTGTCATCTTACCCCCAGTACTGGCAAGATGACAAATTACTCAAATAAATAAAGTTGAAAAAATTTCCTTACCCTGAATAGACATATTGTTTCAACAAATGCTAACTGGTGTTTTTAAGATCTTTACAAAATATCGTAAACCAAGCATAATGTATTTAAATTACACTGTTGAAGTGTTTAGTTGTGTGCAGCTAACAATAGTCACAAATAAAAATGCCATTTCATAATTGAACATTCCTCATGCCACCACCTTGGCATTTACGGTGCCCGGGATCCATTGTTATGTTGAGGGCTCAATATCTCGGCCAAGCAGCATATCTCGCAACACCATCCTCCGGAAGTTGATGAAAACCGGACTGTTTGGCATGGATTTTATAAGACGCAGGCCTACAGGAAATCCTGTTTGAGTATTTTTTACCCCTTAGCTTCACGGGAAGTTTTCCTTCTTTTGGTTTTTGTTACCTGTTCTTCCTCTCTGCTTTTTCTCTTTGTTGTAAATATTTCTTTAATGGTGTGTGCTTTTGCTAAATTTTTTAATTTTTTTTGCTTTTTTCTTTCATTTCTCTCACACATTGTGCTGTGTTTTTAGGTAAGGTTTTGAAATAAAAAAAAAAAAACACTAACAGGCTCTTTGCGCATCGTAATCGTAGCATTGTGTTGGCGAAGTTCTTCTGGTTCTTCTGGAGGAATTATATGTTGGTTTTCTACTACCAAGGTCTGAGGATTAGCACAATTATTCTGTTTCTTCGCCAACAACATCATGGTCAGTAGCTTTTGAAGCAGCAAAGTCATGTTTGCTAAACACAACAGGATACGAGTCTAAATCCTAGTTTTTTTATACCCTTTTACGGCATCTGCTACTGTAGCTGCTCTGAAGTAAGCGGTGCTCAAACGCTCACCAATATTTTTGTCTATAATAGTTTGCCCTGGATAAATGACCATAAAGTTGTTAGTGGATGGCAAAAATGTTTTGCTGTGGTCACCCCCTTTCGAACGATACATTCCCCTATCCGATGTACCCCTTAGCCCCAGAAGAGATAGAAACGCAAGGTCGAGCGGGCGAAATCACAGACAAACAAGTGTTACAGGAGTTAATTGAACAGACAACATAGTTTAATAAATTCCGAGTTCGTCATCCTGCCCCCGTTATCTTGTCCCGGACTGCCTATTTGAAAATCTACGTTTCCATAGTCGATTCGAAGAAAGTCGATTAATTAACATTTATTAGTGGTAATATGTAGTATTTAAACTAAGTTATACTCATAAATATTAAGGCTATTTTCGGTTAATACTAAAGAATAGGATCCCAATTTGGAACAGTTTTTCAGATATAAACGAAATGAAAAATTAATATGATATTCTGGCTTCACTATCCTTTAGAGAGCAGTATTTTTTATCATACATCCCATTTTTAACAGAGTTGATCAATTTTTACTGGCATAAAATGTGCTGCGCATTTTTATTTTATACCGTAATATTAAATGGGCTTTGCCTTCACGTATTCAGACACAAAAGAAAGCATTCACGAGATATTTTGAAATTTTTAAAAACACTATATTGTTACCAGACGTACGAGTTATAATGTTGCAAATTTCCATGAAAATTGGGTCATTTTTCTGTCTGAAAATGTGCTTCGCAATTAGTTAGAGCTCTCGTACTTTTACAGAAGACCGCCCTAAAGCAGTGTTTCTCAAACTGTGGGCGCCCCCTAGGGGGCGCGGTAACCCTGCGAGGGGGCGCGAGCATATTGATAATAAAAAGTTTAAACAAATAATTTTTGGAATGAACTAAGACAAAATGCTTTCTGACATAATAAAAAATACACATTTACACTGATATAATTTATTTTATCATCTGGTGATCATCAAAAATAAAAGATTCTACTTCAAATGCTCATTAGCCATCTTTGATCCTATAACCAAATAAAAAAAAACATTTTGTTTGCTTTACTGTAATCCCACGATGAGAGATTTTTTATTACGTTTCTTTTAACCCCTAAAATACTACTTTTGATTATCATATATTTGACCTTCAAACTTATTGGTATGTTTCACTCCGTCTTTTTTTCTTTTAGGAAAGTTGTAAATAATATTTTTCTGTTGCTTTTTCCCATGTGAATGAGTTTTATTATATATAGATAAGCATATTGAACACTTTGAAGGATATTTTGGCCAAGATGTATTTTTATGAGTATTCTGAAACATATAATGCATAATGAAAAACGTTTTATGAAATTATTTTTTAAAACATGCTACACTTTCTCCATGAACAATTTTGTGGTTTTGATTGCTGTATTGTACGACTTTTTATGGTTTATAAATGTAAATGAGCAGAATATAAAAAAAAAATGGGAATCTGTGGTCCCTATTGAAGGAAGTTGAAACTGATCAAGCATTTAAAGAACCTGCGGAAATAATGCATAATAATCAAGATAGCGAAAGTAAATATGAGAAAAGTGTTGGACATGAAACGTTTGAGTGATTTGAATTTTTCAAATACTGCCTAAAACACCTCTATGAAGAAAACTATGAAGCCATAAATGTAGCACTTCGCCTTAAAAGGCACGAGGAAGAAAAAGCTCAAAATGCTATTTGTAGATCATCAAACGACAGCAAAACTACAAAAACGTGAAAAAAAAATATAACAGTTTTGCTGAAAAATAACATTCCTGTATTGTTAGCGAAAAGTGTCTGTGATTTACGTCCTTCTTTAAGGACACGCACATTTGGAACATTTTCTTTAGTTTTATTGGATTTTTTCTCAAATTATTGAAGAAAATTGAAAAGACCTTGAAAGTAGGTAAGTATATTTTCAGTTAATTAAATTATTCACTGGAATTGTGATTTTGCTTTATGTATAGTAAAAATAATTATAAAATAAATTATAGTTTTAAAGAAGAGTAAAAACGCGCTTTTACAGTCCGTCGAGCTACAAGTAAAAAATGAAAATACATATTACTTAAAAGTAACAAATACAAAATTTAATACTTATCTTGTTAATTTGTACGGTTTATAATTATGATCTTATTTGAGCTTTAGAGCCAAAGTGCATTATTATTGCATTCAATACATTATTATTTTTAGGGGGGGGGCGATAAAAATTACGATTGAAAATTGGGTCGCCAGTAATGAAAGTTTGAGAACCACTGCCTTAAAGAGAAATGATACATCTTGCCTGCATCAGTAGCAGAGCTTATTTACACATACATAAAAGTTATATCAGGGCAGCGGTAAACAATCAAAGCTTCACAACTAACACAAAAATGGCGATTTCAACCTCTATATACCATTGTTTAACAAACGGTCAATGGGAGAGATAGTAGTGTTCGGTTGATCCTGCTATACCTAGCGGAAAACGGAAAAATCCCACCCTTCACCTTGGTCCGTTCTCCCCTACTAACTGCTGAAATCTTCAGGAGGTCAACCCAAAATGTCATGGCAATCCACCGGTCGATCATGATCGACCTAATGCCCACCCCCGATCTAAACAATGTTTATATTATCTGACGCTGAACATAATTGGGAAATGGAACGCTAAGCGTTCCTCCATCCCATAACTGAAACTATTGTGGCTTTGTCATTGAGTGGCCTAAATCGAAATGGGGTTTCCTGGTATGTTTATATTAGCAGAAATTGCTAACACATCCTCTCCTTTATCACATAAAAATTTTTTTTTATTTTATTTGTAATAATTACAAGTGTTTTTTTTTTTAGAGTAGCACTTTAATCTTTTAGTCGCCAAATCTGGAAATGGCATATGCAGTTAGTCGCCAAATCTGGAAACGATGTAATGAATTAGTCGCCAAATCTCGAAATCCTTATTCCTGAGAACCCTGATCAGGACAATGAAAGAAAATAATGAAATTATTGTATTGTCATCGGTTCTTGACAAGTGTGCAAAATTTCGAATTTATCTGACCTTTTAAAGTGTGTAAAAATCGACTTCAAAGATTCCGTCGCATGCACGTTACATTTATAACAGCGTGTTATAAACGTCAGCTTCCTTAGTGAAGACTGAGTCCGAAGACTGGATAAACTATGTCAGCACAATAAACATCAGCTTCCCAATCAGAAGAAGGTGTACGAAGACGCAGTAATAATAAAATAAAAACGTCAGCTTCCTATCGGGAGACAGGGTAAGGCTATGTTGATACAATAAAAACGTGAGCTCCCTATTAGACTGTTTCTGAAGTCAGGGTAAAGTTATGTTGTCATACTAAAAACGACTCAGCTTCTTAAACCGAAATGGTATTGGAAAACGGAATAAAGCTCATTTGCAATAAAAACGCCAGATTCTTAAGCAGAAACTGCATCCAAAGACAGAAAATTTTTTGATATAACAAGTAATATATATAAAAAAATTAAGTCAATTCCTATTTAGATCAAAGAAAAATTTTATTTTAGCTACTTTCTATTAAAGAGTTACAATTAATATAAATATGCAAATACATAGGATAGAAACACAACATTAAGTGGTAATTAATATTTATTAATTATCATTATTGTCTTCCAAAACCATCGTGTATATAAAATTTCAGTTCAACTGGAGGCTTTAAAACGTGAGAAAAAAACATTTTCAAGTTTTGACAGGTTCCAACATTGTTGTGAAGTCTCCAGCGTGGCTGTATTTGTAATTCTTTAAATAAATAGTTTTAATTAATTAATTTTTATTAATTACAATTAAATTAATGTACTGTCATCCAAAATAATCATGTATATAAAATTTCAGCTCAATTGAGCGCTTTAAAATATATTACATTAACGATTGAAAATGCCACCAAGATAAATAAATAAATATATAGAGAGTAAGAGTTAATAGTAGGAATTGAAAAAGAGCAAGAAAAATTACCTAACACTAAGAAAGCTTGTTTGTTTAATTTTACCAATTTGTTTACTGTAGAAAATCCTTGCACTTTATTTACTAAATAATTTTGCTGGTATATTTTTATTTCAGGAAATGAATTAAAAAAAATTCAGTAATTCATTAGCAATCCGAAATGGCTACCAAACATAAGTTAAAACTGTTTCGACACAATAAAGTTGTCAAAGAGCTTTCTTAATCCGAAACGGTAATCGAAGATAAAGTAAAACTGCCGTCAGCTTCCTACGCTGAAACGGTAACCGACGACGAGGTAAAATTCTCATCAGCTTCCTAAGCTGAAACGGTATTCAAAGAGAGAAAAAAGATTTTAGAGACAAAACAAATGCGTCAACTATTATAAGATAAGGTATATAAAGCTTTGATTAAATAATAGGTACACAGCTGTATAGCAAGTATATGTGTTTATTCAATTCCTACTATTAGCTCACACTCTCTATCTAATTATATATTTATCTTGGTGGAATTTTCAATCGTCAATAAAATACATTTTAAAGCTCTCAATTGAGCTGAAACTTTATATGCATGATTATTTTGGATGACAATATAATAAATTTAATTATAATTAATAAAAATTAATTGATAAAAACTAATTATTCAAAAAATTACAAATACAGCCACGTTGGCATCGTTTTTGGCGACTTAGTGATCATTTTGGCAACTTGTGCGAAACTTGAAAAGGTTTTTTTCTCCCATTTTAAAGCGCTCATTTGAGCTGAAATTTTCTATATACTATTGTTTCGGGTAAAAATACGACAATTGGGTTATAGTTAATTAAAATTTATTGAATGAAACTAATTATGCAATGAATTACAGATTCAACCATGTTGGTTTCATTTTTACCGGTTTCTGACGCCAGCTTAGATTCGTCTCTATTTTTGTAACAATGCAACTGTAAAGACAAAAGTTGGCGTCGAAAACATGTTTTGCAGCCAAACTAGCCAAACCAGGTTTGTATTGTTACAACAATGCAGACAAATTGTTCGTGCTCTTTTTTATATTCCTCTCTATTATTAGTTCACTCTTTCCCTATATATATATATATATATATATATATATATATATATATATATATATATATATATATATATATATATATTTTTTTTTAAATTTTCAATCGTTAATAAAATAATTTTTATTCATGCATTCAAAGTAGGAATTGACTTAAAATTTTTTTTATATATTACTTGTTTTTCTATTATTCTTAGACATGAATTGACAGCTTCTGGTATGCAGTGATATCTTATACGATTTTATGAGCATATTTGTAAGAAAGATGTAAATATTTACCTATCTTATCGGTTTTAAATTAAGAGCTCGAAATTCCTGAACAAAAATATGGAGGTCAAATGAAAGTCACTATAAAATTCTAATTGTAAAGAATTAGTTCTCATAAAGGACTGAAAATTATTTGCTTTTTTACTTCACGCTAACGTGAGGGAATTGAGTCTGTACAGATTAATCCTACACCGCCCTTCTACTGAGACGAAAATTCAGTGAAACCAAGACTCGAACCAATGACCCGATAAAGCGTGGGAACAAATGCTCAACCGTAAGCATCCGGCTAGTGTGACAATTTTTTAAATGTAAAAATGTTTAAAGTTCATTATCGGTAGAAATTTTCAATTGCTCACCTTTAAAAATAGGCTTAGTTAAAATATTCCTAACGATTTCTTGCCGTAAGTTCTAAACGTTGGTTAGTCTTTTTGAAGAGAAAGTGAAGGATTTCCAGCTACGCTCTTCAAACTGTTTGATTTGATTTTTATAGCTGTCGCATTCTAAGACAATGCGAGGTCTAGCAGTGATGTGTGGACTTAGTAAATTGGAATCTCGATCAAGTGACGTGGACAATACCTGCTCTAGCATCTCACTATTTTAGAATCACACATTGCACCAATGTGAGGACATTGATCCAAGGCCGATTTAAAGAGCGTGGGCCCCTCTATACGGTGGGTTTGTAGTGGAATCAGGACTCAAACCCACGACTCGACAACGCAGAACAAGAATTCGTCTCCAAAACCTCTAGGTTACCGCTGCCTCTTCAAATTGTTGCGTGAGTGAGTGAGTGAATATTAACATCGCACTGTTCAGCTACACGACGGCTTTTGGCCGACGGACCACGTAATATTCAACCATGGTCAAGTGACGAAAACGACACCTTATCTGGCACCACCCTCCTCTCCTAATTCCCACACCACACCAACGGGAGGATGTTTCAGCTCTCGACAGATTTAACGTGCATCGTTGCCCTACATGGTGTTTCTTTAGAGATATTGGACTCGGACTCATGACATGCCTGCGTCCGAATTACCACTGGGCTACCGCAGCCCCTTCAAACTGTTACAGCACGGACCCAACTGCAAACTTTAAAACCACAACAATGAATTAAATGTGACATTGGTCTCAACAACTCATTATTCATCAAAAATAGCTGACGATTCTCTTATGCTTTTTGAATTACCACATCAAAGCTCTTCGCTTCCAACGGGTTCTTTTGCCATCAGTGGAGCGGATGGCATTTGCCCTTGCTCCATTGGTGTGCACAATCACTCCCTCACTCATTTTAGTACGATTTTCATGTATTTTAATCCTTTTATATACCTGACTCATATAGCATTTTCAATTTTTGATTGTTTTCAAAATTTTATGAATGTTAAAACGAATGTTTGGCGCAGTATAGCCAAAATTTGCTCTTGCGGCAATAAATCCCACACTCACTCACTCCAACGGGTTCAAGAACTCTACCGTGTGTCATCAAAGTAAAGAACACAGGACTCCCCACACACACACACAAACGTGGCCGCGGTAGCCTAGTGGTCAAGGTAACGGACTTGTGCCCGGCGTGTCCTTAGTTCGAGCCTAGTACCACTGAAGACCCACCGTGTAAGGGAGCGATGAAAGTTCAATCTGCCGAAAGCTCAAACGTCCTTTCGTTGGTGTGTTGTGGTAGTTAGGAGAGTGGTACCAGCTCAGGTGTCGTCCTCGTCACTTGTTTCAAAATTACGAGGTCCGTCATCAAAAGTCCTTGAGTGGCTGAACAGTGCGACGGTAATATTAACTCACTTACTCACCCCCTCCCCCATCACACACACACACACTCATGTACTTAATTCAAATATTTGAATTTCACTGATCATGAGGTTTTATAAAAGACCCTTTAATAATTTGTCTTGTTAAAGATATTGATTTCACGGGGATCGTGTAACATATCTATACAATCTGGAATTAGAATTAACCAAAAAAAACAACAACAGAATATTGTGTGACAGGATTAGAAAAACTTAATAAAGTAACGTATTCTACATAATTTTTCTTTTTGTCAAGGGAATTTTGCTTTGGACTTTTTCTTGGAACTTTTTAAATAATTCTGTAGTATTGCTTTTATTTTGGCAACATCTTGTACAAATTGCCTATAAAAATTGATGAGATGAAGGGAAGGACGCATTCGGTAGTTGACACTCTACTACTCTCGACGATTTTCAGTTCCTCAGGTAGGTTTTTTGAATTTTAGGGTCTTACTGTGCGGCTGAACTATTTTAATTGGTTTAATCTCAAAATTGAATTACAATATTTATACGAAGTTCATATTGCTCTATCGAGAAAAAAATAATTTCTCCTCTACTCTGTTCGCCTTATGTTGAAGGACCTCTGTTTTATCTTCTAAGCATGGGGAAACAATATTATTCAATCTAAAAAAACCACTTTATTGAAAATGCCTTGATGGGTGTTTCGGTACCAGGAAGTTCATTGCATTAATCTCGTATAGCTGGAAAAGCTGTGTTTTATTGCTGTCTTTTCCCCTTAACATCTTCCTCGATTGAAAACTGAAAGTCTTTAATCACATTAACTTTAACTTGCGTATACATTACGTTTAACTTGTTTTAATATGTAAAAAAAACGTCTCGTGTTCTCGGAATTTGAGAACTGTTCGGAATTAATTGAGCGTCTGTAGTCTTCCACAGTCGTAATCGTCAAACTTTCTTGGAAACTGACTGAAATTAGCCCATGGCGGTTTTTATGGACTTGATACATCACTACCTACCAACAACTTTAATTCCTGCTTGTCAATTTTGAATTTTATTTTTTCGAGGCCTGGACACACAAAATTACACATGCATACGTTAATACTGATCTAAAGGCTTTTATACAACATAATCTGTTTTGATTATATATATAAATTTCATTTCATATATATTTTCGTCATCTAGTTAGAATTACTAAGACTTCTATTAGTCATAGAAATTCTCTTTTGGATTTCAATAGTTTCTATGAATTTCCGAAGCAGAATAAGTTAAATTTGCCAATGGTGTATTATCCGTAATAAATATTGGTAGACATGGAATCTTGCATTGATGTCTTGTAAACGTTATGAATCAAATTTACTTTTTAGATACTGTATTAAAAATTTTCTTATACAGGTAATGTCTATTAGAAGAACAAAGGGCTTCTTATGGAGAATTCTAATCCTTGGCTGCTTACTAGAGGACAACTTTCTGTTACTCAAAGTAGGCATATTGATGGAGCAATAGGACAGTCCTACAGGAAGCAAGATGCTGATTTCATACGAGAAAGGGGTATCTCTGAAATTGTTTCCTTTTTGGTCGAATATTACTAAATATTTCTGCTTGCTTGACACACTTTAGTTTCCCAGAAATGTAATGGTTTGTGTATATGCACTGCTTGAAAAAATTATCCTCTCTAAATAAATATCAAAGGGAAGTGTTTTCAATATTGCATTGAAAAAAATCTTGATATCTAGTTTAAAATTCTTTTAATTAAGATGACAATCGCTCTTGTCTCCCACATCAACCCTTGAATTGGGATGGTTAAATATACGTGTGTGTCTTAAACTTCATTTTCGAACAAATTCATATTTATGTAGTATTACTTTAAGAAATCTCCATAGGGGTTGTAATTAAGTGACTAATCTGGTTATACTGTCGAATTATCGCAACCGTATTGGCCACATATGAAGCGAAGCGCATGATTGCAAGTTCAGCACGTGTGATACGTAAAATTGGGTCGCCAACTCGGCGAGGGATCTTGAACGTTGGCATTTCTGCCATAGTGTGGAAGTGCTAATTTTGTATTGGTCAAGTTTTCGGTATAAGAAAGCTGTAATGAAGTTGTCGGTAAGGATATGACTGGAAACGTATACTTAAAGGAATTTCCCAAAAGAACATAGAACAAATCGTTAAAAATTAACATCGTTGCTTTAAAATGCATCTTTAGCAAACGCTTTAATAATAATTTTATGACTTAAAATGCGCTTTATGTTTGAGAATTTTCAGTCATAATTCGAATAGTTTTCAAGTGACTTCATTTATTGTTGTAAAGTAAATTTTAGATTTAAAGACTTCTCTTCAATGATTTGTATTTACGTGTGATGGCACTAATCGCAATTTTCAGAAGTAGAGCCCTAACAAAAGGATTCCTTTACATTAATTTGGATTGTTTGAATTATTACTTTAATATAAAAGGCCGCAGTTGAAGAGTGATGAGCGGCTGTTGCTGCAGGCGAGTGCACTCGCTCACACGGCCCTATCTGTTAAGCAGTTTCTGACCACGAGAACATTACTGTGATAGGCATCCTCCTTATTCATTTGATTTGGCTACATGCTACTTTTTATTTCCTACTTTTAAATCTTGCTTAAAGGGAACCTATTTTACTTTAGTTGGAGAGGCTCGGGCAAAAAAATTCCCTCAAGGGCCTTCCTACAACCTCGTTCCAGAACTGTTGCCAGCAGCAGCCAATGCAGAACTGTATCAATGCTTAATGGGGATAATTTGAAAGTGATAATGCCATGGAGAACAGATTCTGCAAGACAATGATTTATTAGGCCAGTTTTTTTTGTAGCCTCGTATTTCCTCTGCTTTTTGCAGAGTCTGAACCTTTCCAGGATGGTACAAAGTCTACTTGAAACTTAAATTATGCGATCAGACTAATTCCGTAAATTTTTATAATGCTTGAAACGATAAATTGCTTTTCTACATGGTTCACTTTAATCCAGTATACCTTAACTCAAATTTAGACCTTTACTTTCCGTACCCGCAGACTCGGAATACGTGCATTGTTTCTACATGGCGCGTTGCTATGAAGAGGAAATTATCAACGCAAGTATTAAAATTTACTTTGATTCAGTTCAACGAGAATGCATTACCAATAAAACTAAATGTTACAGACAAATGTGATCTGTTTTTGACTGATTCGCAAATTATTTCGGCAAAATTCTTGCAGAAAGGATGAGTATTTATAATGCAGTTTTTTGTTGAGCCATAAGACGTCCAAAATACATTTCGGTTGCAATCTTGATTTATATCAACTTTTAGTTTGGGAAATTTTAATATGACTATGGTATTATTGGAGGGGGATTACAAAAGTACAAGGATATGCTTCGTAATGAACATGGAATCTTAAATTTTGAAAGAATCTATATCGCAAGCTATTAATACTGAATATGATGCTTGTAGTTCCATTAGTATGCTACTTTAATTTAATGGATAAAATAACGCGCAGGAGTGAAAACGACTGCAGTCTTCTACTGAAGAAATTTGAGCAATATATTAAATTAACTAGATTCGACTTGGATGGGTTGTCGACTTGCATGTTTCTGGATGATCCTTGTGTAAAAAGCAGTCTTTGATCGTATTTTGGCTTAATGTACTTGCTGTTATCTACTCGCTTTTCTGGGTATTTCATGATGTTGTATGAATAGACTATTGATATCAAAGTCCTAGCATTAAGCATTCGATTGTACTGAAGAGCACTCTTTCAGTTCTCGCCTCTTGATTTAAAAAAGACGGACTCTATCTCTCAACTGTTGAGTTGCATTTACGCTTTCGTTATCTTCCGTAGTTTTCCGCAAAATACATGTATAGAGTTTACTTAATATGCTTGCAAAATTTCGGCTCTAAATTTAATTGATCAGACTAATTTTTTTATAATTGCAAGTGTGACCACCATGCACCGGTATAAGTCTCGCAACAAGTTGTCGTACTGCTTATGAGTGTTCAAAATTGTAATAAAATCTATTCTTCCGAGACCACGACTAGAAACTCCTTGGGAATTGTAGGAGATAGGTTGAGCTGAAAAAACTGTTTGGGCCATGCTAAACGTATTCAACAGAACTGAGAACCGGAGTCCCAAGAGAAGATTCATACGGCAAATATCCTCTTCATGAAATTCAATGCGAGCTCGGTGTGTTTGCGTATTATCGTCCATTAAAATCTAGTCTGAGTCCGTAGAATCAAGAACAATCTCTCGCCAGCCTCGAACCCCTCATCCCTACAGTGCAGTGATTTGGCGGTACTGCATCGAAGACGCGTACAGTGGTGTACGACTACCAGCATTATGCCACCCCACGCAAGGATTCCGTCGCAACCAAATATTTTTTGTTATATAGGAGAGATGAAGGCAAGCTCTCCTTTCTTTCCAGATAAAGAATCGACGAGAATCCTTTGTCAGTAAATTTCGACTTTTCACTGTTTTATGGTTCACAATAACAGACCTTTCCTGTTGGATGCAGTTCAGGGACACGATAGACGCCGAGCGAAAAAGGCCCAGTCTCTTCAACGTCTTGACTGTTTGGCTGAATTTCTTCCTGGCGTCAGAAAAGGTCCTAAGCAAGCTGCGCTATTGTCCCCCCGATATCATCCCTTAATGAAATGGTCAATAAAGATGACGTTACGGGTTTTTTGGACCCCTTTTAAATTTTTAAATGGGTTAAAATGGGACTGCCAACGAAGCCTGCCAATGATTTTCCATTACAAGCTTTTTTTAAAAAACTTTTTCGAGAGGTCATTCTCGCTCAAACGGGCTAAATTTCTTGCTTTAATGCAATATTCACAAATGCAAGCAATATTCTCGTATGCTTAAAAGATCTTGATCCAGTATTTGTGCAAAAAATTAACGTTTAACACTTTCCTAAATCGAATGTTGATTTTGTACTATCTTTTCAAAATATATAAAATACGAATTTTATTTTTACTGGTGGCAATTTAAAATTGACTAAAAACGCAGTTGACCTTAATTTTGAATACGAGTTTAGTCGTTACGCTGGGAGGTTGGTTGAGGTTATGTGGCTGAGTTTTAACAAAACTGACTTGTAAGGTGAAGTGGGTTCATCGCATGTATACTAATCAATCTTTTAAAAAAGAAAAATTATACAAGTGAGGGCTGGTTCAGATGTCAAATTCAGAAGAGATCGTTTAGCTCTAAATTTGTAAGTTACCTGCCATTGTATTCATTTCTTGATGACTGCATTAGAATAAGCCCTGTTATATTAATAAATTCCTCCTAGTTCTTCAGTGGAAGACGGCAACTGTCTTTGCTTTTGGGGTTTTACAAAAAAAAATTTTAAATCTCAAATAATGGGACTACATACCCAATTCCGGGGACTCTTTAAATATGAAATGCTACGCCAGACTTAAAACCACAATTTTAGGTTTAAAATCAGCATCTTTTTCCTAAATGTACCAGATGAAGTGTCTCTGAAATCGGGCAGCAATACTTTTATTTTTATGTAACTCTTAACAATCTCTGGAAAGCGTATTAAACTTGGTTTCTAATTTATAAATTTTTCTCTATAGAAAACTCTGCTGATTTGCGTTCTTTATAACATCTGAAGTCAAAGATCAGCACCGGACGATTGAAAAAATCATCTAACAAGTCGTCAAAGCAGGAAATTTCCTCGCCGGTGCTGTACATATAAATGTTAGATCTGAGGTAGGATGTGCGTTTCTATTTTATCATGTGATTTTGGTTATTAAAAGTACTAAGCTTATACTAGATTTGACGTAGGTGTTCCATGACTTACTACTTTCATGTGATAATATTTAATTTCTTGTGTTTTAAAGAAAAGGAGGCTATTTTGTTAGCAGAACTCCATAGATTCTCTTTCGAGACTCGTTAAAATAAATAACCCAGTATGATGGTTTCTACACATTTAGATGAATTGTTCTCTCCTTTGTTCACTATAAAGAAATATTCTTCGATTTGTTCGTTGGATCTCTTGTTTTGATATAAAATCTAACGCCATGTAATTAAATAATTACTTTCTATTTATACGCATTTTGGTAATTTTTTTTTGGTGGTTGAATTCAATGAACACCATTCCAACTGGAACTGGTCATCATGGCCAAACTTCATACGAGTGCTCCCAGACTCGGTGGGAAAGTACCCCGTTGTTGGGGCCCCGGGTTCTAGGTGTGGGCCCAAGCCCGAGTACATGTACATGTTTGTGCTGGAGGGCCAAAACTCTATTTTTAATGGGCCCTCTTAAATTTTTCCTTTTCACCCCTGCCTGACAAGATTTACGTTTGACGTGTGTATTTTATAACTTTAATTACTAAAATTGGTTGCTCTGTTTGACTCGGGGTGTTCTAGGGCATATCTAATTTTCCCGTATTTTTAATTCCTTCTAATATGGCTTACGAAAAAGGAAACTACTTCAGGGGGAACTACTTACTTTTTTCTCTCCCCCGGTCCTTCTGTCATGAATCAGATTCTTTCAAATGTTTAATCCTGAAGTTGCTCTCGACTAGGATACAATCATCAGAAATTCATAAAAATGGAAATTTGATGTCTAAGGGGCGAAATTCTGCTTTTCGGTTTAAAAAATTCTCTCGTACAGTTCAATTTCCGCTTAAATTAAAACCTCAAACAATAAAGTAAATGAATGATGTGTCTGGGCACAGAAAATTTTATTATTTCAACTTGACAAATGTAGTCGTTTCTCTTTCCAAAAAACTTGCGTAGTTTCTGTTATAAGAATAGATCGAAATTTTCACCACTATACTGCTTTGTATACTTTACTGAAGTTTTCAAAGTGAAATATACTAATGTGCAACTTTTGTTTCAGATTCATTGTTGAAAATTAAATGGATTTTGTTTCATTAAGACTATCTTCTTTCAACCTAAGGTAATTATTTAAATATATTCCGGAAAATTTAGACGAGTCTCGGGTAATGCATCGAAGCTATTGGGAGGTTATCCTAGATGAAGTGTAGGTTTTTATCTTTATGAGTGTTTCATGTGTTCACACTGTACTCCAGATGATTATTACCGTTTTGATGAAGCTGTATCAATTAAAAAGTATTCCTAGGTAGCGTAAAAGTGAATCGAAATTCGCAGTATGAAGCCACACAACTATATAAAGCTCGTAATATTAGAGTTGCTGAGTTTTCCGCCAATTGTTTGCAACAAAATTGCATGATTATGTAGTATTCCTTTCACGTCTTGACTTCAAGATTTTATAAACTACTTTCACACACAAAAAGAGAAATGCTTCTAAAGTATCTTGATTCACAAAATTTTTACATGCTTTTTGCATGTGCTGAAACTTTCTTAAAGGCCAATTAATGTTGACGGGTGATAGCGCATGTTTTTAATGCATAATTAGTATTGTATAACAATTATGGAGGGGGTTTATCTTATCTCGGCATTCCATTTTTCTTAAGATACAGCCAATAATGTCATCACGATGTTGAAGACCTAGTCACAAAATGGACGACTAATCTGGATACTTCGGGCTGGATGGTCATGCAATACGGCAGGGTGACACCCGAGTGGAATTAAACGTTGGAATGGGGTCAATCGCTGCTGTTGGATCTCATCGTCAAATTAAGGTTTTTAAAGTTTATGGTACACGAATAAAAAAATTCATGCAACCCGACTCCCAACGGGATCATTGTCCCGGATAATTTCGTCTGCCCAAAAGCTCATTTTTTCACGAGGTTAATTTTACGGTGAACTTAAACTTGCTTTTACCTGCTTTCTATTGTAGTGTAGAATGGTGTCGGAGGGAAATATACCATGGTATCCCCAATAGACGGTTTGCCCGGCATTCGGCAATGAACCCTGCGCATTCTTGGACAAATGACTATAGAATCTTGTGTATGGAGGTCTTTTCCACGCCCTTATTTTTTTTTACCCTGAATGTAGGCTGGAATTTAACCTTGTTTAATTGACTTGGTTGTGGTTGCTCTTCCGACTGACTATTGTCTAGATTTTCCGCCCCCGCCATCTGACATTCTGTAACCGACTGCATTCAGGATTCATCTTGGGGGGGGAAACCCATTTCTAAAGATTCGGGAACAATACTGCTGCTCCTGTCGAAAAAAGGGCATCAACCTAACCATTAACGTCATTGGATATTTCTATCTTAACGTTTTGTAGGATATCAAAGTTTTTTCGGTCTTAGCAATATTTGATAAATGGCTTTTTTTTTATTATACAAGGCAAATTCAGTCGAAAAGGGGGTGTCTGGTTGCTAGTTTTACCATTCAATGCGCAAATATCGTGGGTCCTTGACTTAGATTTCAAATCCCCGAAAATCGATACGTGTTGAATTTCAGTATATCTTGGCTTTCGTCCTTTTACATATTAGTGTCTTAAAATTTCGCTTTTCGCTTTTGCAGATGCGTACATCCGTACGATAAAGATGAAAGAATATTTTCGTTTATTTTATAAATCGTATATTGCTTCATTTTTGGGGGGTGGAACTACTTTTGTAAAGCTAACATTTCTTAAAGATTCTCCAACTCGATAAATAAAACTAACGTTATAAATTTTCTCGATCAATTCAGTCGTCAATTTCATCGCGGGTAAAAGGGTAGTCTTCGTAATCACAATCGTGGTGAGAATCGTTTTTTTTACTTTAAAATTAGTTTAAAGATTTATATTTTCAACTCTGCGCATAAAAGGAATTTTAGAGGGGGGGGATAAAGGGCGCCATTGTCGCAATGAACGTGTTAATTGTGGCAGTTTGTTTTTTTTTTTGTGATTAAAACTGCAAAAATTCCCCCTTTTTAACGGGAAATACTTTTTACAGGGGGTTCCTCTGGGACTGTTCAATATATCGAACTAAAAGAAAAATATCTTTATATTCTCAAACAAGCCATCACTGTCTCTCTCTCTCTCTCTCTCTCGGGTGAAGTCCATAAAACTCCCACATGTCCTGTGAAAGGGGGAATTTTAAAGAATGGCTTAAAAATTCAAAACCCTCTCAACGGAAAGTCGTCAGAAGGGGGAATTCCCCCTTCCCCGATTATTTCCCGAAGAATGCGAGTCAGCCCTATAGCACTTCTGTAAACAAAACATTTCAGTTACGTTTGTTACCTCTGACAACTGTAGCGCATTTAAATAAGCTAGAAACAATTTTCTCAAGTGATCCCAAATACTTCTAAGCCGCCTATTTCCATCACAAATTTCTTTGTATTAACTTGACGTGATGCAAGAATATTCTCTCTTGGCCGATAAGTGATTATTTCCACCCCGTACCTTTTGGTAAAAACCAAACAAAATTCCATGGTTATGACCTCGTTAAGACCGGAAAATTTCGGGGCCTATGATTAAATTTAAAAAGTTTCACGTGTTTCTAAAAAAAATCTACTCTAAAATGAATAGTTAAAATGGAATACGCCTTGTTGTCTTGAAAAAAAAAACATTCCGTACAGAATTTCAAAAAAAGGGGGTACAGGGGTTTTTCCCCAAAGGCTTCAATTTAACTAAATTCAGAGTTTCGGAAGGTCAATGGGTGGCCTTTAACCATTTTCTTTAAAAAGCTGTAGTTTCGTCCACGAGATTTTTTGAGAATAGAAGTTTAAAAAGAAGGCCCCCGACTTGTCAAACTCCCAGGCATGACCATTTCACAATAGCACGTGAAGTTGGAAAAAAAAGTCGAGAGAAATATTGAATAGCTGAACGTTTTTGAAATGTGGGAATAGGTCCTTGGGAGGGAATAGGCAAGCTCTTTTGGATCAAACATAACTTATCTCAATTACTAGTGCGTTTTAGAATAGGTTTACTTCTAAGTCGGTAAAATTAACACTAATACAATCTACAAATTCGGATTGAAAGCACGCACGGCGGGTCGGATCCATAATTCATATAAAATGGATGGAAACGTTTCAAATGTTTGAATGAGTCAAGTTTCCCCAAAACAACTTTTGAAATTTTTAATAAAAATTTTTCTTGGCTTGTATAAAGTTTAATTTTCAAATAGTAATCCCCGATGTATCTGGATTTTTGTAGACTCTGTGTCAACTAGATCACTGTATTGACTTGTCTTTCTAAAAAATATTCTCTCTTGGCCTTTTTAATCTTTTTTACACATCTTTTTTTTAGAGCAAAAAATTTTCCGTACCAGTATTGTTTTATATCTTTTTCTGAAGTAAAATAAACTGTATTCTTTTTATTTTATTTTTTTCTAATAAACTCATTTTTAAAATTAATAAACAGACCGGAACGCCGCTTAAAAAACCAGGAAATTTGTTTAAAACCCCCCGTAAATTTTTGACTTCACTGTTAACAAAAAACCCGTTTTAGTAAACACCTAGAAAGTCGTCAAATGTCCCCAAAAACAGATCGCAAGGAAGATCCGGGCGGAAGATGTTATATTTTATCATTTCTTAAAGGCGATTTCCCTGATAAAAGTACAAGATTTGAACGAATCCCTGAGTTGTGTTTCAGTAAAATGAGGAAATACTATTGTCAAGAGTTTAAGAGTGTTTAGTTTACCAAAACATGGTGCATTATTAAACATAGAAGTAATGCATCAATAGTCAATGAAATACACAAATTATTTATTCGAAACTAGTTGACAAGTTAGAAAAATTTGGCTGGTATTTTTTTTTGTGCAACATCTTTCCCCTCGTTTTTGCCACTAAAAAATAATCCCCATGTTAATCCCATGGTCAATTTTTTTTAAAAAAGGGGTTGATATTTAGGGGGCATTTTTTTTACCTGTACAATTAAAGGGTTCGGGGCTCGACCTCCTCTGGACAGCATGCTTTCATTTCCTAAAAGTTCAGAAAGTAAAATCATTTTTTTCCCGGGGGAAAAGACCTTGAAGGAAAGATATTTTAACATCTAACATAAAAAGTTTCTTTTAGGGATATGATGGAACCCTTTTTTCCCCTTTCCTGCGACATGTATTTAATCCAAAATCGGTTTTTTGACAAAGGGCCCCCTTCTCGACGCATTCCCATTATTTAAAATTTTGCAAAGAAACTAGCATTCAAATTTATCTAATTCTACAAAATTGTCCGTAGACTTGTATAACGAAGCAAATGTCTCTTTAAATTACATATATATATAAATTTTAAAACATTTTTATAACTACTTTAAAATTTAAGTGCAATTTTTTTTTTTTTTTACCGGGTAGGCATAACGCTAATATAATTGTTATTGAAATAAATTATATTAATACAATTATTTAAATTACTTTTAAAATAATCTCCTGTTGGCGGGGGTTTTCTTGTTTGGGAAAAATTTTTTCCCGGACCCAATGGTAAAAAAATGGCTTTTTTTCCCAAAGAAATTATAAACATTTGAAAATAGTTAACAAAAATTACGGGAAATATCGGAATGGTTTTTGTAGTACATATATATTCTTGGTTTGTTTATTAATACCCTTTTCTCTCTGTGGGGAAATACGTGTATATATTGGGCCAAAAAAGTGTTCGTCCCTTCAATTTCTGAAAAAAATGTGTTTTCGACTTAAAATTTTTTTATTTAATTTTGTATGATATCTGCAACTTCTCTTAATGGGAGGCCAAAATTTAAATTTTTTAAAAGTAATAATTTTTTTAAAGAAAAATTAATAAAAAAACTACTAAAAATTCCCCTACTTCGTATCTTAAAAAATCTCAACTTAGCTTTAAATCTTGTATTTCTTTCTTAATTTAGTACTTAAGAGGATATCTTTTAGTGCCCACAACTTTTAAACGTCTCGTTATGAAATTTTAAACAGTCTTTTTGTAATTTATGCAGCGATTTTTTCCCCTATTCTGTGATTAAAGTTTTTTTCTTCCCATTTTTTTTTATTTGTTTTTTTTTACATCTAAATCTCCCCACTGGGCTAAATAAAAGGAATGATTGAGGAGGTGTTTTCATAAAATTTGGGGGCAGTTATGGGGGGCCCCGTGGCGTACTTTAGCAGTGCACTTAAAACGTCATTACCCCTGTTTTAAAAAAAATTTAAATTCTCCACAAAAAATCCCAAAATTTTGGGCGGATAATTTAAAAATTTTTCTTTAAAAAAAATTTAACTAAAAGCTCATGATTCAGGGGAAAACCATCAAAAATCCCAAAATTTCTTAATTCTGAGGCCAATTTACACCCCCCCCAACAAAAGGGATTTTCATTTGCTGAAGCGTGGGGAGTTCTTTTCCCCCATAAATTCATGAGATTAAATTCCTTATTTTTTTTATTTTTGAAGCTAATTTATAGGCCCATAGGAACCCAAAACGTTGAATTACCTTCCATCTCAATGAATATGCTGTCAATTTTGAATATTTTTTAAACTTAATCCCTCAAGCATCTAGTTGGATCAATAAAAAACATGGTTTAAAATGTTCTTTCCCTGAGGGAAAAGGGAAAAAAGGAAAATTAATAATTTGGGGAATTTTTTTTTTTGATTTTTGATTCAGGAGCTCTATTTAAATATTTTAAAGAAATTTTAAATTATCCACTTAAAATTTGGATACAGGAGACGACTTAATTTTTGAACGGGTATAATGCCCCAAGCGGACTGCTCTCAATGTCCCACTGAGTCTCTATAACTGCCCCAAATTGTGAAAAAACCTCCTCAATCACTTTATTTGCCCGGAACATATTTGGTGAGATTTTGATGTAAAAAGCATGACAATTAAACACAAAAGTGAAGTAAAACAATAATCACAGAAGAATGGAGGAAAATCGATGCAGGAATTATAAGAAACTGATTTAAATCCATACCAAGACTCTTAAAAGTTGTTGTGGACACTAAAGGATATCCTACTAAGTACTAAATTAAGAAAAGAAATACTATATATTAAAGCTAAGTTAGATTTTGTTGGTACGGAAGCTTTTGTGGCGTAATTTACAGTAACTTTTGATGTAATTTTTAAAACTAGTTATACTATTTAAAAAAAATAATTGTCATTCCATTAAAAACAAGTTGCAGAAATTTTTTAAAAAATTACAATTACAATATATTAATTTTTATTAGTCGAAAACATTAAATTTTATAAGAAATTAAATCCGTACGAACACTTTTGTGGCCCACTGTAGTTCCATCTTTTACGAAGTATATTTGAAGGCGTATCAAATTATGATTTTGCTATGATTCGAGTATCATTGAAATGTTCGTATAGAGCTCCGTTGCTGTATGCAATAAAAATAAGTCAAAGTTTTCCAAGTTGTATGCATATGAACATCAGTTTCAAGTGAGTTTTCTGAAATGCATTCTTTTTCTAATGCCAAAAATATTTCTCTTAACATACTCGTTGAGATTCCTTAGCTTTTGTCCATGTCCCTTATAAGCAGGGCTTCGAACAGAAAACCGGAAGAAAATCGATGTTAGAAGTGAACCGAAAAAAAATATTGGGTTATTTCGGTTCGTATTCAGATTTTCTTTGATTAACTCAACAAGTTTTATTTTCAGAGTTCAAGGTGGGCTGAAGCAGGGAATCAACTGTTTTGGTAAAATGAATTTTGAAAAACAGAATGTGTCTGAGCTGAGCAGTTAGAACACAAATTATTTTTTTTCACATGCACGAGTCTTAATTTTTTTTTTCCATTTTCAGAAAAGCTAGACCAGGGGTGGGCAGACTTTTCCAGGGTATGGGTTATTTCTCATTTTTTCCTGGTGTATCGGTCCACCCAGTATTAGTTACACACACGAGGGTGGGGAAAGGTCCACAAGTACGAATCCTCCCTCATAGCCCATGGATTTTTTCCCCCCAATTCAATTTAATCCCATGTATATGGTACGTAAAATGTAATTAAGAGTATTTGTTAATAATAATTTTTTTATTAATGTTAATTATTTATTCAGTGATTTACTTTTTGCTGTCTTTTGTTCCCGGCAATCGACGAAATAAAAAAATGTTTGACTGCGCATTGGGGTATAATACGAGGATGGTAGACCTTCGTCCTTCACCCCCCTCTCCTTGAAAAATTTCCTGTGTGCGCCTCTGCCCAATGTCGTAGGTGTGATGAGGTAAAAAAAAAGGTTATCATTATGACGTAAAAAAAAACAGAAAAAATGGAATATGTATTAACCTACAGAACTAAAAAATCACTTTTAAAAAACCCCGTTTTTAAGACAAAACGCGCTATGTACAAACTTCATAAGAATACCGCAAATATAATTATAAAATAATGCATTTATTATGAAACAGTTCAAAATACATTTAAAATAAAACATTTTATCTAAGTTAGTATTTGTAGTTATTGTCAGCAGAAGACTTGGTCTGCGTACTGTCATAATCTCTTGAATTTTCCGTATATAATTAGGAGAGACCGGGGCAAGATGACTACGCTAACAGTTTTTCTTGTTTATTAATTTATTTTTAAGAATAAAAAAATTATTTTTACAGGAAATGTTAGAGTAGTCCTTTGTAGTAATAAATACATTACCACATTTAATTTTTCAAATAAAAAATAACAAGATATTTTATTTTTCAGAATATTATAAATGTCATCTTTACCCCAGTACTGGGGCAAGATGACAACACTGAGAGAGGTTGAACAGATTTTATGTTTTGAATATGTTATATGGTTTAATAAATGATAACAGTGTGTTTTTACATCTTACAAAATATCAAGCCAAGCATAATGCATTATAACGTAATGTTGAAGTGTTTAGTTGTGCAGCTAACAATAGTCACAAATAAAAATGCCATTTTCATAATTGGAACATTCCTCTTGCCACCACTCTTGGCATTTACAGCACTGGATCCATTGTTATGTTAGAGGGTAACAATATTCTTCTTCACAAGCAGGACATCTCGTAGCACCATCCTCTGAAGTTGATGAAACTGGACTATTTGGCATGGAATTTATAGACGTAGGCCTACAGGAACTTAGTTTGAGTATTTTTTACTCCCTTTTTAGCTTCACGGGTTTTTCTTCTCTGGTTTTTTTAAGTTCCCTGTTCTTCCTTCTGCTTTTCTCTTTGTTCTAACATTTCTTTAACCCTTTGATGCGCGGAAAAATGAATTCTCTGAATTTTTCAAAATAAAATTAATAAAAGCTATGTATAGAACCTAAGAACAGAGAAAATACCTTTAAAAAAAATTTACAGTACATTCCTCCTCCCCCCCCGAGGGGGGAAGTGGTTTCATAGAGATACCACTGCACACTTACGACATAATTCTCGGATGAACAATATATGATTTGGATCAGATTTGTAAGATTGTTCTTTATATATTTTGTAATAAATTTACTAAAACATGCAATATTAAGTATTAGAATTACTTTTTAAGTGTTAAATATTACAAAATATAACTATAAGAGATTGAAATCAACTTCAATAGCCCGATTTTTATTGTTTCTTTATTATTAATTAAAAACATGCAGTAATACTGATAAAAATTATCTTCAAAAAATTAATATTAAAATTTAATTGAAAGAGGTAAGCAAAAATAATATTAAAAGAAAAGTCTTAACAAAGTTGACATCTATAATCTTTTTGAAAGATAAAAAAATATTTAGAACAAATTTGGTTTCATTCAAATACCCTGCGAAGTATTTTTTAGGAAATGGTGGTTTCGAGGGAAAACACCGCGTTAAGGGTTAATGGGTGTGCTTGGGAATGCTTGAGTAATTTTTTTCTTCTTTTTTTTCTCACATTTGTTGCTTTAACAAGGAATAAATAAAAACACAAAAGGCTTCTTTGGTGCATCCTAATCAGCATTTGCCAAAAGTTCTGGTTCTTCTGGAGGATTTATATGTTGGTTTTCTACTACCAAGGTCTGAGGATATTAGCGCTATTATTCTGTTTCATCACCAACAACTTCATGGTCAGTAGCGTTTGAAGCAGTAAAGTCATTTTCGATAAACACAAGCGGATACGAGTCTCAATCCTAGATTTTTTAAACCCTTTAAAGGCATTTGCAACTGTAGCTGCTCTGAAGTAAGCGTTGCTCAAACGCTCACCAATATTTTTCTCTATGATGGCTTGTACTGGATAAATGACCATAAAGTTGTTAGTGGATGGCAAAAATGTCTTGCTGAGATCACCCCCTTTCGAAAAATACATTCCACTATCCAATGTACCCCTCAGCCCCAGAAGAGATAGAAACGCTACGGCTAACGACAGGCGTCAATCAGCCCTTTGCCATGATGAATTTCGTGGGTCTCGATCTGGCCTTTGCCGATCGGGTGGCATTAGTAACAACAACAGAGAGAAACGAAAGGCCGAGCGAGCAAAAATACAGACAACCAAGTGTTACGGGATTTAATCGAACAAACAACATAGTTAGTTTAATAAATTCCGAGCTCATCATCCTGCCCCCGTTATCTTGTCCCGGACTGCCTATTTGAAAATCTACGTTTCCATTTCCATGAAGGAAGTCGATTAATTAGCATTTATTCGTGGTAATATGTAGTATTTAAACTAAGTTACTTATAAATATTAAGGCTGTTTTCGGTTAATGTTAAAGAACAGGATCCGAATATTTAAATTCTGATGTAAAAGAAATGAAAAATTAATATGATATTCTGGCTTCCTATCCTTTAGAGAGTATTTTTTATCATACTTCCCATTTTTAATACAGTTGATCAATTATTTCTATTTAAAGCTTCACAACTAACACAAAAATGGTGATTTCAGCTTCTATATACCATTTTTAACGAACAGACAATGGGAGAGCCAGTAGTTTTCGGTTGATCCTGCTACCTAGCGGAAAACGGAAAAGTTAAGACATTCGTTATCTTGTTCCACCCTTCATCTTGCCCCGGTCTCCTCTACTAACTGCTGAAATCTTCAGGAGGTCAACCCAAAATGTCATGGCAATCCACCGGTCGATCGTGATCGACGTAATGCCCACCCCGGATCTAAACAATGTTTATATTATCTGACGCTGAACATCATTAGGAAATGGAACGCTAAACGTTCCTCCATCCCATATCTGAAACTATTGTGGCTTTGTCATTGAGTGGACTGAATCGAATTGGAGCTTCCTGGTATGTTTATATTAAAAGAAATTGCTAACACATCCTCTCCTTTATCACATAAAGAATATTTTTTTGTTTGTTTTATTTGTATTAATTACAAGCTTTTTCATTTTTAGGTTTGCACCTTAATCTCTTAGTCGCCAAATCTGGAAATGGCATATGCAGTTAGTCGCCAAATCTGGAAACGATATAATGAATTAGTCGCCAAATCTCGAAATCCTTATTCCTGAGAACCCTGATCAGGATCAATGAAACAAATTTATGAAATTATTGTATTTCATCGGTCCTTGACAAGTGTGCAAAATTTCGAATTGATCTGTCGTTTTAAAGTGGGAAAATTCGAGTTCAAAGATTCCGTTACATACACAACAAGTGACACTTATAAAAGCGTGTTATAAACGTCAGCTTCCTTAGTGAAGACTGTGTCCGAAGACGGGGTAAGCTATGTCAACGCAGTAAAAACATCAGCTTCCCAATCAGAAGACGTGTAAGAAGACGCAGTAGTGATAAAATAAAAACGTCAGCTTCCTATCGGGAGACAGGGTAAGGCTATGTTGATACAATAAAAACGTGAGCTGCCTATTAGACTATTTCTGAAGTTAGGGTAAAGTTATGTTGTCACACTAAAAACGTCAGCTTCTTAAGCCGAAACAGTGTCGGAAAGCGGAATAAAGCTATATTTATAATAAAAACACCAGATTCCTAAGCGGAAACTGCATCCGAAAAAAGAAATTTTTTTGATACAACAAGTAATATATATAAAAAAAAAATTTAAGTCAATTCCTATGTAGATCGAAGGAAAATTTTATTTTAGCTACTTTTTATTCAGTACACTGCTGGCCACCGTAAATGCAACACCTTGAAGGAAGCATGCAAATAACATGAAATTTACAACATGAATTAAAGGAGTAGAGATATGCAAATGATTAGAATTTCAACGCAGACACACATCCCCCGCACCTGTATCGCCACTTCAAAGCGCTATTTAAGGCTTGGAGATTTCAACGATTTCAAGTTCGGCAATTGTGTTTTTCTTGTGTTTTTTTCAAAAAACGATCAGTTACGTCTCGTAGAAAACAGCGACCAGCTTTTGATCAAGTATCCGAGTTCGACAGAGGAAGGATAGTGGCCTACCGAGATTGTGGATTATCTTTCAGGAAAATCGGTAGTCGTGTTGGACGAAACCGAAAAACTGTCCTATATGTGACCGTTGGATGCAGGAGGGTACGACGGACCGACGTGGTCGATCGCATCCACCTCAGTCCACCACTTCACGTGAGGACAGGTAAATTGTGCGCATGGCAGTGACTGATCGCTCAGTCACATCACGAACCATAGCACAGCACATCGAGTCTTTAGCGCTCATTCAGTATCTGCGCGTACCACTCGACGCCGTTTAAAGCAGAGTGTCTGTCCGCAAGACGTCCATTGCTTGGTCTACCCTTCACGCAGAACCACAGTCGTCTCCGCCGCCAATGGTGCGATGAAAGAAGGATGTGGGCGGCAGAATGGAATGAAGTTGTCTTTACTGACGAGTCACACATCTGTCTCCAACACCACGATGGTCGGATTCCAGTCTGGAGACACCGTGGAGAGAAGATGTTGAACAGCTGCGTTATGCCCTGCCACAATGGTCTGCACCGGGTAGTATGGTATGGGCGGTATTGGATATCACTTTCGCACTCCTCTAGTGCGCATTGCCTGTACTTTAAACAGCCAGCGCTACATCTCCAAGGTTTTGAGCCAGTTGTCCCTCCTTACCTCCAGAGCTTGGACCACAGCCATATTTCAACAGGATTATGTGCGACCACACGTAGCATGCATTGTCCAAAGGTGCTTCGTCAATCACCAGATTGAATTGCTTCCCTGGCCGGCTCGCTTTCCAGATCTTTCACCGATAGAAAATATGTGGTCCATGGTTGCTCAACGATTGATCCAGATTACACTCCCGACTGTCCCACCAGATCAACTTTGGCAACGTATGGAAGCTGCTTGGTCTACTGTACACCAAGAACACATCCAAAGTCTCTTTGAATCAATGCCGACGCGTGTGGCAGCGGTGATCTCCAACAATGGCGGCTACTCTGGCTACTGATTCGGGCAGGAACCACACTTCACAGAAGTCTATAAATTTAATCATTTGATACTTGATCAAATACTTGGTTATCTACAAAATAAATTTTGTTGTGCTATCTCTTGTCTTTCTTGGTGTTGCATTTACGGTAGCCACACAGCAGTTTAGTTAAAAATTAATATAAATATGTTTATACATATAACAGAATCACAACTTTAAGTGGTAATTAATTTTTATTAATTATCATTAAAGTATTGTATTGTGTCCTCCAAAACAATCGTGTATATAAAATTTCAGTTCAACTGAATGCTTTAAAATGTGAGAAAAACCTTTTCAAGTTTTGAAACAGGTCTCCAAAAGGGTCGCTAAATCGCCCAAAATGATACCAACGTGGCTGTGTGTTCTTTAAATAATTAGTTTTAATCAATTAAAATTTTAATTAATTATAATTAAATTATTGTATTGTCATCCAAAATAATCATGTATATAAAATTTCAGCTCCATTGAGGGCTTTAAAATGTATTTTATTAACGAATGAATATTCCACCAAGATAAAATTAATAAATATATAGAGTTTGAGCTAATACTAGGGAAATTTCCAATTTGTTATCTTTTAGAAATTCTTCGCACTTATTTACTAAATAATAAAGCTGGTATATTTTTTTGTTCAGGAAAAATTTTTAAAAGAGATTAAGTAATTCATTAGAATCCGAAATGGCTACCAACATAAGTTAAAGCTATTTCTTACAATAAAAATTGTCAGAGGCTTCCTAACCGAAACGGTAACCGAAGACGAAGTAAAACTGCAGTCCCCTTCCTAAACTGAAACGGTATTCAAAGACAAGGTAAAAATTTTTAGACGAAATAAATGCGTCAGCTACCATAAGATAAGGTAAAGCTTTGATTAAATAATAGGTACAACAACTGTATAGCAAAATATGTGTTTTTTTCAATTCCTACTATTAGCTCACACTCTCTATATATTTTTTTATCTTTGGCGAATTTTCAATCGTTAATAAAATACATTTTAAAGCGCTCAGTTAGCTGAAACTTTATATACATGATTATTTTGGATGACAATACAAAAAATTAAACATAATTAAAAGTTAATTGATTAAAACTAATTATTTAGAAAATTACAAATACAGCCAGTAGCATCATTTTGGAGACTTAGTGACCCTTTTGGGGCTAGTGTTAAAAAATTGAAAGGTTTTCTCCTTTTAAGCATTCAGTGAACTGAAATTTTATACAAATGTTTTTGATCACAATACGATACTTTAATGATAATTAATAAACAACTACCACTTAATGTTATGCTTCTGTCATATGTATATACATATTTTGTATAAAACATTTAATAAGTAGGAATTGAACTTAAATTTTTTTTATATTACTTTTTTTATATTATTCTTGGACATGAATAGACAGCTTATAGTATGCAGTGATATCTTCTACGATTTTATGAGCATATTTGTATAAGTAAAGTGACGTGGACGACACCTGATCTGGCACCCCCTCCTCTCCTAATTACCACACCACACCAACGAGAGGACGTTTTAGCTCTCGACAAATTTAGCGTGCATCGCTGCCCTACACGGCGTTTCTTTAGTGATATTGGACTCGGACTGATGACATGCCTACCATGATCCAATACCTTGACCACTGGGCTACCGCAGCCCCTTCAAACTATTGCAGCACGGACCCAACTGCAAAGTTTAAAACCACAACAATGAATTAAATGTGACATTGGTCTCAACAACTCAATATTCCTCAAAAATAGCAGACGATTCTAATTGCTTTTTGAGTTACCACATCAAAGCTCTTAGCTTCCAACGGGTTCGTTCGCCATCAATGGCGCGACTTGGCTGGGGTTGGCCCTTTCCCCATTGGGGTAAAACATTACTCACTCACTCATTTTAGTATGATTTTCATGTATTTTAATCCTTTTATATACCTGACTCTTGTGACATTTTCATTTTTGATTGTTTTTAAAATTTTATGAATGTTAAAACGAATGTTTGGCGCAGTATAGCCAAAATTGGCTCTTGCGCCAATAAATCCCTCACCTCACTCCAACGGGTTCAAGAACTCTTTACCGTGTGTCATTAAAGTAAAACCCACAGCCCCCCACACACACGTGGCCGTGGTAGCCTATTGATCAAGCTAACGGACTTTTCCCCGGCGTGTCATGAGCTCGAGCCTATTAACACTGAAGACCCACCGTGTAAGGGCGCGATGCAAGTTCAATCTGCCGAAAGCTCAAACGTCCTCCCGTTGTGTGTTGTAATAATTAGGAGAGGTGGTGCCAGCTCAGGTATCGTCTTCGTCACTTGACCATGTTTCAAAATTACGAGGTCCGTCATCAAAAGTCCTTGAGTGGCTGAACAGTGCGACGGTAATATTCACTCACTTACTCCCCCTCCCCGCCAACACACACACACTCATATACTTAAATTCAAATATTTGGATTTCACTGTTTATGAGGTTTTATAAAAGACCCTTTAATAATTATTCTTGTTAAAGAGGATCGTGTAACATAGCTATACAATCTGGAATTAGAATTAACAAAAAACAACAGAAAATTGTGTGACAGGAGTAGAAAAACACAATAAAATAACGTTTTCTACATAATTTTCGTTATGCTCAAATTTTTCTGCTTGTCGGAAGAATTTTGCTTTTTACTTTTTTCTTGGAACTTTTTAAAAATTTCGGGAGTATTGCTTTGATTTTAAAGATCTTGTAACATCGGCTAAAAAAAATTGATAAGACGAAGGGAAGGACGCAGTCGATAGTTGACACTCTACTACTCTGGACGATTTCAGTTCCTCAGGTAGGTTTTGAATTTGAAGGTCTTACTGTGTGGCCAAACTATCTTAATTGATTTAATATCTTAATTGAATATTAAATATTTTTACGAAGTTCATATTGCTCTTTCGAGAAAAAAAAATAATTTCTCCTCACTCCTGTTCGCCTTGTGTTGAAGGACCTTTGTTTTATCTTCTAAGCATGGGGAAACAATATTATTCAATCTAAAAAAACCACTTAATTGAAAACGCCTTGATGGGTGTTTCGGTACCAGAAAGTTCGTTGCATTAATCTCGTACAGCTGAAAAACCACGTTTTATTGTTGGGTTTTTTTGTCTAAAGTATTCCTCGATTGAAAACTGAAGCTCTATTAACGTTAACTTAAACTTAAGTATACATTACGTTTAACATGTTTGAATATGAAACAAACGTCTCGTGTTCTTGGAATTTGAAAACTGTTCGGAGTTAATTGAGCGTCTGTAGTCTTCCTCGGTCTAAATCGTTAAACCTTCTTGAAAACTAATTAGCCTATGGCTTTTTTATGGACTTAATAGATCACTACCTAACAACTTTAATTCCTGCTTGTCAATTTTGAATTTTATTTTTTCGAGGCCTGGACATAACTTCACATGCATACGTTAATAATGTAAAGACTTTTGTACAACAGAATCTGTTCTTTTGATTAAATTCCATTTCATATATCTTCGTGTTCTTGTCAGAATTACTAAGACGTCTATTAGTCTTAGTAATTCTTTTGGATTTCAGTAGTACAATAGTTTCTATGAATTTCCTAACAAAAATAAGTGAAATTACAAATGATGCATTATCCGTAATAAATATTGGTGTACATGGCATCTTGCATTGATGTCTTGTAAAGGTTATGAATTAAATGTGTCAAGTTTACTTTTTAGATACTGTATTAAAAATTTTCTTATACAGGTAATGTCGATTAGAAGAACAAAGGCATTCTTATGGAGAATGTTAATCTTTGGCTTCTTACTAGAGGACAACTTTCTGTTACTCAAAGTGGACATATTGATGGAGCAATAGAACAGTCCTACAGGAAGCAAGATGCTGATTTCATACGAGAAAGGGGCATCTATGAATTGGTATCCATTTTGGTTGAATATTACTAAATATTTCTGCTTGCTTGACACACTTTCGTTGCTCAGAAATGTAATGGTTGGTGTATATTCACTTCATGAAAAAATTATCCTCTAAATAAATAACAAAGGGAAGTGTTGCTTTCAATATCGCATTTAAAAAAACTTGATACCTAGTTTAAAATTATTTTAATTAAGATAATAAAATCGCGCTCTTGTCTCCCACATCGACCCGTAAATTGAGATGGTTAAATATACGTGTGTCTTAAACTTAAATATGAATTTGTTCGATAATGAAGTTTATGTATTATTACTGTGACAAATCTGGATACTGGTGAATTATCGCAACCGTATTGGCCACATATGAAACTAAGCGCATGATTGCCATTTCAGCACGTGTGATACGTAAATTTGGGTTGCCAACTCGGCGAGTGATCTTGAACGTTGGCATTTCTGCCATAGTATGGAAGTGCCAAATTTGTATTAGTCAAGTTTTCGGTATAAGAAAGCTGTAATGAAGTTGTCGGTAAGGATATGACTGGAAACGTATACTTAAAGGAATTTCCCAAAAGAACATGGAACAAATCGTTAAATATTTACATCGTTGCTTTAAAGTACATCTTTAGCAAACGATTTAATAAAAATAATTTTGACTTAAAATGCGCTTTGTGTTTCAGAATTTTAGATTTAAAGACTTCCTTCAAATGATTTGTATTTACTGGTGATGGCACTAATCGCAATTTTCAGAGTTAAAGCCCTAAAAAATGAATAATTTACATTAATTTGGATTATTTGAATTATGACTTTAATATAAAAGGTCGCAGTTGTGTGAAGAGTGATGAGCGGATGTTACTGCAGGACAGTGCACTCGCTCACACGGCCCTATCTGTTGAGCATTTTCTGACCACGAAGACATTATTGTGATAGGCATCCTCCTTATTCATTTGATTTGGCTACTTTTTATTTCCTACTATTAAATCTTGCGTAAAGGGAACCTATTTCTCCTTATTTGGAGAGGCTCGGGCAAAAAATTCCCTCAAGGGCCTTCCAAAAACCTTGTTTAAGAACTGTTGCCAGCAGTAGCAGCACCGAATGCAGAAGTGTATGGATGCTTAATGGGATACTTTAAAGTGATAATGCCGTGGAGAACAGATTCTGCAAGACAATGATTTATTAGACCAGTTTTTTATTGTTTTTGTCGCCTCGTATTTCCTATGCTTTTTGCCGAGTCTGAACCTTTCCAGGATGATACAAAGTCTACTTGAAACTTAAATTATGCCATCAGACTAATTCCGTAAATTTTTATAATGATTGAAACGATAAATTGCTTTTCTACATGGTTTGCTTTTATCCAGTATACCTTAACTCAAATTTAGACCTTTACTTCCCGTAACCGCAGACTATGAATACGTGCATTGTTTCTACATGGCGCGTTGCTATGAAGAGGAAATTATCAAGGCAAGTAATAAAATATACTTTAATTCAGTTCTACGAAAATGCATTACCAATAAAAACTAGTTTTACAGATAATGTGAGTTTATGACTAGAATTCGAAAATTCTTTCGGCAAAACTCTCGCAGAAAGGATGAGTATTTATAATGCAGTTTTGTGTTGAGCCATAAGACGTCCAAAACAAATTTCGGTTGCAATCTTGATTTATATTCCCTTTTAGTTTGGAAATTTTAATGATTATGGAAGTATTGAGGGGGATTACAAAAGTACAAGGATATGCTTTGGAATGAACATATAATCTTCTGAAGTTTTGAAAGAATCTATATCGCAAACTATCAATACCGAATATGATACGAGTAGTTCTATTAATATGCTACTTTAATTTAATGGATAAAATAACGCGCAGGAGTGAAAACGACTGCAGTCTACTACTGAAGAAATTTGAGCAATATATTAAATTAACTAGATTCGACTTGGCTGATTTATCAACTTGCATGTTTCTGGATGATCCTTGTGTAAAACAAGCTGTTTTTGATCGTATTTTTAGCTTAATGTACTGTTATCTGCTCGCTTTGCTGGATATTTCATGATGTATTAATAAACTATTGATATCGAAGTCCTAGCATTAAGCATTCGGTTTTACTTAAGTGCATTCTTTCAGTTCTCACCTCTTGATTTAAAAAAGACGGGACTTTAATTCTCAACTGATGTACAGTTCATTTACGCTTTCGTTATCTTCCCCTAGATTTCCGAAAAATACATGTTTAGTTTACTTAATAAATATGCTTGCCACAAAAATTTCGGCTCTAAATTTAATTGATTAGTATAATTTTTTTTATAAACAAGCCCCATAAACCACTTTGAATGTCAATTTCCTGTCTAATGGCAAGTGTAACCACCATGCCCCGGTATAAGTCTCGCAACAAGTTGTCGTACTGCTTATGAGCGTTCAAAATTGTAATAAAACCTATTCCGAGACCACGACTAGAAACTCCTGAAGGGATTATCGGAGATAGGTTTTGCGCTGAAAGACTGTTTGGGGCATGCCAAACGCGCGCGTATTCAACTGAACGGAGACCCAAGAGAGGAAATTCATACGGCAAATATCGCTCTTAGTGAAATTCAATAAGAGCTCGGTGTGGTTGCGCATTATCGTCCATTAAAATCTAGTCTGGGTCCGTAGAGTCCAGAACAACCTCTCGCCGGCTTCGAACCCCTCGTCCCTACAGCGCATTGAGTTGGCGGTACTGCATCGAAGACGTACAGTGGTGTAAGACTACCCAGCATTATGCCGCCCCACGCAAGGATTCCGTCGCAACCAAATATATTTTTGTTGTATAAGAGAGATAAAGGCAGGCTCTCCTTTCTTTCCACATAAAGAATCGACGAGAATCGCTTTGTCTGGTAAATTTCTACTTTTCACTGTTTATGGTTCACAATAACTGGCCTTTCCTGTTGGATGCAGTTCCAGGGACACAAGACTAGACAGCGAGCATAAAGGCCAGTCTCTTCAACAGTCTTGACTGTTTGGCTAGAAACTCTTCTTCCTGACACGACAGCAAGGTCCTAAGTAAGCTGACAAGCTATTGTCCGCCGATATCATCCACTTAATGCCAAATAGAAGTCCAATGAAGATGACGTTACTCTGTGACCTTCCTTGTGACGGTACCACTTTGGAATTGATTCCACTGCCGGAAGCTCAATGTAAATGAGTCGCCTCCGCTTGAGACTGGCCAACTTGAAGCCTGCCAATGATTTTCCATTACAAGCTGTTTTCTAAACTATTTACGAGAGGTCATTCTCGCTGCAAACGGGCTAAATTTCTTGCTTTAATGCAATATTTACAAATGCAAGCAAAATTCTCGTATGCTTAAAAGGTCTCGATCCAGTATTTGTGCAAAAATTTAACGTTTAACACTTTCCTAAATCGAAGGTTGATATTGTACTATCTTTTCAAAATATATAAATACAAATTCTATTTTTACTAGTGGCAATTTAAAATTGACTAAAAAACGCGTTTGTCCTTAATTTTGAATACGAGTTAGTCGTTACGCGGGGAGGTTGGTTGAGGTTGTGGCTGAGTTTTAACAAAACTGACTTGTAAGGTGAAGTGGGTTCATCGCATGTATACTAATGCAATCGTTTAAAAAGTAAAATTATACAAGTGACGGCTAGAGTTCAGATGTCAAATTCGAAGAGATCGTTTAGCTCTAAATTTGTAAGTTATCTGCCATTTTGTATTCATTTCTTAATGACTGCATTAGAATAAGGCCTGTTATATTTTAATAAATTTTTCCTAGTTCTTCAGTGGAAGACAACTGTCTTTGCTCTCGGGTTTTACACAGTAAGATTTAATATTACCTCTATAATAATGAGACTACATACCACAATTGCCGAGGACTAATTTGACCAATATGAAATGCTACCCCAGACTTAAAACCACAATTTTTCGGTTTAGAATCCACATCTGTTTCCTAAATGAACAATATGATGTGTCTTTGAAATCGGGCAGCAATACTTTTATCTTTATTTGACTCTTAACAATCTCTGGAAAGCGTATTAAACTTTGTTTCTAATTTATAAATTTTTCTCTATAGAAAGCTCTGTTGAGTTTCTTAGTTTTTAATATCTAAAGTCCTCGATCAGCACCGGACGCTTGAACAAATCATCGAACAAGTCGTCAAAGCAGGAAGTTTCCTCGCCGGTGCTGTACATGTAAATGTTCGATCTGAGGTAGGATGTGCGTGTCTATTTTATCATGTGATTTTGGTTATTAAAAGTATTAAGCTTATACTAGATTTGACGTAGGTGTTCTATGACTTATTACTTTCTTTCGTGTGATAATATTGAATTGTGATTTAAAGAAAAGGAGGCTATTTTGTTACCAGAACTCCATAGATTCTCTTTCGAGACTCGTTAAAATAAACCCAGTATGATGGTTTCTACTCATTTAGATGAATTGTTCACTTTAAATAAATATTCTTAGATTTGTTCGTTGGATCTCTTGTTTCGATATAAAATCTAACGCCATGTAACTAAATAATTACTTTCTATTTACGCATTTGGGTAATTTTTTTTTGGTGGTTGAATTCAATGAACACCATTCAAAGCTGGAACAGGTCATGGCTACAAACTTCTATACGAGTGCTCCTAGACTCAGTGGCGTAACGTACCCCCAGATTGTGGGGCCCAGGGGTTCTAGGTGGGGCCCTAAGCCCGAGTACATGTTTGTGCTGGGAGCCAAAACTCTATTTTGCAATGGGCCCTCCTAGTATTCTTCGCTACACCCCTGCCTATACTAGATGTTACGTTTGACGTGTGTATTTCATAATTTTAATTACTAAAATTGGTGTAATAACAAATTACTATCTTTGACTCGTAATGTGTTCTATGGCATATCCATTTGTCCCGTATTTTTAATTCCTTGTAATATGGCTTACAAAAAGGAAACTATTTCACAGGGGAACTACTTACTTTTTGACTCTCCTCGGTACCTTCTGTCATGGATCACCGATTCTTTCAAATGTTTAATCCTGAAGTGCTCTCGACTAGGATACAATCATCAGAAATTCATAAAAATGGAAATTTGGATGTCTAAGGGGAGAAATTCTGCTTTTCGTTTTAAAAATGCTCTCATAAAGTTCAATTTCTGCTTAAATTAAAACCTCAAACAATAGAAGTAAATGAGTGATGTGTCTCTGAGGCACAGAATTTGTATTATGTACAACTTGACAAATGTAGTCGTTTCTCTTTCCAAAAAACTTGCGTAGTTTCTTGGTTATAAGAATAGATCGAAATTTTCACCGCTATACTATTTTGTATACTTTACTGAAGTTTTCAAAGTGAAATATACTAATGTGCAACTTTTGTTTCAGATTCATTGTAGAAAGTTAAATGGATTTTTTTTCATGAAGACTATCCTCTTTCAATTTCAGGTGATTATTTAAATATATTCCGGAAAATTTAGCCAAGTCTCGGGTAATGCATCGAAGCTATTGGGAGGTTATCCTAGATGAAGTATAGTTTATTTTATCTTTATGAGTGTTTCATGTGTTCACACTGTACTCCAGATGACTATTACAGTGTTGATGAAACTGTATCAATTAAAAGTATTCCTAGGTAGCGTAAAAGTGAATCAGAAATTCGCAGTATGAAGCCACAATTATTAAAGCTCGTAATATTAGAGTTGCTGAGTTTTCCGTCAATTGTTTGCAACAAAATTGCATCATTATGTAGTATTCCTTTCACGTCTTGATTTCAAGATTTTATAAACTCATTTCAAAATGAAAAGTTCTACTAAAGTATCTTGATTCACAAAATTTTTACATGGATTTTGCATATGCTGAAATTTTTAAAGGCCAATGAATGTTAACTTGGGTGATAACACATGTTTTAATGCATAACTAGTATTGTATAACAATTATGGAGGGTTTATCTTATCTCGGCATTCCATTTTCCTTAAGATACAGCCAATAATGTCATGACGATGTTGAAGACCTAGTCAATGGCGACTAATCTGGACTTCGGAATCTGATGGTCATGCTATACGGCAGGGTGTCACCTGAGCGGAATTGAAGCGGCTGAGCCAAGTCTGATGCAATCGCTGCTGTTGGATCTCATCAAATTAAGGCTCTGAAAGTTTATGGTACACGAATAGAAAGTCATGCGATAGCACGAACTGCCCAACGGGATCATTGTAGCTCGGATGATTCTTTCGTCTATCGCAAAGCGCATGGTTGTCACGAGGTTAATTTTACGGTAGACCTTAAACTTGCTTTTACCTGCTATAACTATTGTAGTATAGAATGGTGTCGGAGAGAAATATACCATGGCTATCACTCAATAGACGGGTTTTGGCACGGCATTCGGCAATGAATCCTGCGCATTCTTGGAGCAAATGACTATAGAATCTGTATATGGAGGTCTTTTCCATCAATGCTAATCGACCCTTATTTTACATGTTTACCCTGAATGTAGGCAATGGAGGTTTACCCTTATTTAAATTCGACTCATTAGTTGTGGGGTATCTCTTCCGACTGACTATTGTCTCCACTCGCGCCCTGCATCATCTGACATTCTGTAACCGACTGCATTCAGAGTCATCTTGGGGGGGACCATTTTCTAAAGATTCCAGGCACAATACTGCTGACTCCTGTCAAGAAAGTGCATCAACCTAACCATTAACGTCATTGGATATTTCTATCGTACACGTGTATGTGAGGATATCCAAAGTGTTTCGGATCTGTAGCAATATTTGATAAATGGCTTTCAATTAGTATCTATACATAGGCAAATTCAGTCGCAAGAGGGTGTCTGGAATTGCTGGTTTTACCATTCAGTGCGCAAATACCGATGGGTCCTATGACTTCAGATTTCAAATACCCGAGAGATCGATACGTGTTGAATTTCAGTATATACGTCGGCTTATCGTACTTTTTAAATATCAGTCTTTTAAAATTTCGCTTTGCGCTTTTGCAGAAGCGTACATCCGTACAATAAAGGTAAAGGAATATTTTAGATTATTTTATAAACCGTATATTGCTTCATTTGGGGGTGGAACTACTTTCGTAAAGCTAACATTTCTTCAATATTCTCCAACTCGATAAATAAAACTGACGTTATAAATTTTCTCGATCAATTCAGTCGTTAATTTCATCGCGAGGTAAAAGAGAGATAGTCTTCCAGTAATCACGAATCATGGTGAGAATAGTTTATTTTACTTTGAGAAACTAATTTAAATTAATTTATAGTTTCAATTTTAGCGCTATAAAGAATGGCAAAAGGGTGGGATAAAGGCGCGCCATTGCCGCGATGAACGTGTTAATTAGCGGCAGTTTGAATTTTTTTTGTGATTAAAACTGCAAAAATTCCACTTTATAACGGAAAATACTTTTTACAGTATGCCTAATTTCTGGGACCGTTCAAGTATATCGATACTAAGAAAAATATGCTTCATATTCCCAGACAAGCCATCAATGTCTCTCTCTCTCGGGAGGTGAAGTCCATGAAAACTCCCACATGTCCTGTGAAAAGGGAATCTCAAGAATGGCTTCAAAATCCATGAATCCTTTCAACGGTCGAGTCGTCTGAGATGGAGGAATTGCCCCTTCTACACAACTGCTTCCGAAGAATGCGAGTCGGGCTCCTATAGCACTTCTCGTAAACAAAACATCGTGCCAGTAAACATAATATTACCTTTTGATAACTGTATCGCATTTATAAGCTAGAAACAACTTTCTCAAGTGATCCTAAATTATTCTATAGCCTTCTTAGCCATCCATTTTCATCACAAGTTTCTTTGTACTAACTTGACGTGATCCAAGAATATTTCTCTTGGCCAATGAGTGATTATTTCCACCCCACAATACCCTTTTGGTAAAAACCGAACAAAATTCCATGGTTATGACCTCGTTAAGACCGCAAAATTTCGAGCCTATGATTAAATTTAAAAGTTTCACAAGTAACAAGTAGTTTCTGAAATCTTTTCTAGAAATGAAGAGTTTAAATGGAATACGTCTTCGTTGTCTTGAAAATAGAAACATTCGGTACAGAATTTCGGAATAAGGAGTACATGAGGACTCTCTCCGCAAAAGACATTACAAAATTTAACTAAATTCGGAGTTTTGAAGATCGCGTGGAATGGCTTTTCACCATTTTAACTCCTTCCCAAAAGCTCTAGTTTTCGTCCTACGAGCTCTTTGAGAATACGTAACGCTAAAGTAGGCACCCCATGACTTGTCAAACTACCAGGCATGACCATTTCGAAATAGCATGTGAAGATTAGGGAAAAGATGTCCCGAGAGAATTATTGAATAGCTGAACGTCTTTGAAATGTGGGGATAGGTCCTTGGCAGTGAACAGGCATTCTCTTTTGGATCAAACGTAACTTATTTCAATTACTAATGCGTTTTAGAATAGGTTTACTTTTAACGCGGTAAAATTAACTTTAGTACAATCTACAAATTCGGATTGAAAGCACGCACAGCGGGTCGGATCAATAATTTCATTCAAAACGGATGAAACACGGTTGTCAAGTGATTGAATGCAGTTCAGTTTCCCTTAATCAACTTTATAAATTCTTGAGAAAATTCTTCTTGGCTTGTATAAAGCATAATTTTCAAATGGTAATCCTGATGTCGTCCAGATTTTTCTTTTTGTAAGACTTTGTGTCACAGCTAGGTCACTACTATTGACTTGTTACTAAAGAGTATTCTCTCTTGGCCTTTTAATCTTTTAATGACTTTTATTCAGCAAAGACTAAATTTTCTGTACCAGTATTACTATGCTTTAGTGTATCTGTTATCTGGAGTAATAAAATGTATTGTTTTATATGGTTTTTCTTGACGCTACATGCATTTTTTACAGTTTTAACGTAAGTAGCACTTAGTAACGCGCTTAATAGCGAGGTTGATATTGTATAATTTATAACATTGAACTGCAGAGTCTCATTGTGATTAGTATGACAGTGCTCCAGTCCTGTTTTCACCAAAAATCTCTTACAATTATGGGAGCTGTTTGATTCCTTGATTAGTCTCTTGAAAACAACACTAAATCCTTCGACGGCAGAATTCATAATTTCGAAGCAAAATCGAATGCCTAGGACTAGACTTGATGACTCCCCTTCTCCCAACATCAACGCCAATAGAACTTTACACATAATATTTACAGACTCGGAAAGTTCTCTATGATTAGTGAAATACTACGGGATCGCCTGTAATTGAAGTGCAGAAGTAATTTGCGTTTACGTTTAACTAGCATTTTAAGATCACCATAACATTTTACAGATGAAAATGGGTATTAAACTAACAGCGGAGCGTCCCGACTACATAAACGGAAATGATTCATACATCGTAAACTCCAATCATATCGGAACAACTCTTCCGACAAAAATATCTAGTTTGAAGTTGGATGGAAAGAGATCTAAACGGTAGTTAATGGATTGGATCGTTTCATAAGTCAATATTGGCGAGGAACTAGTTTACGACTTGAATTCTTTTCAAAGGACTATTTGTTCACGTAATTAAACAAATGGAATGGCATAAATTGAAGGTTTACGTAGCGGAATTTTAAATGTATTAATCGAGTGCTTTTTAAACTTTGAGCACTTGCGACCTTATTTCCAAGCATAGTTTTCATCGCGCCCCTTCTGTACGATAACAGTGTATAGAATTCAATGAATTTGACGTAAAATTACAATACGATTTTAACTATAAAAAATTCAAATTATAAAATAAACATATTTCGTATATAATTTTATGACAAGACCACATATGGTAGTCCCTAGTAATTAATCTTGTTCTTAGCTTAGTTTGTGATGAATTATTAAATACATTGTGCAGTACTGATACATTTATGAGTATATTATATCGGTGTAATGTGTATTTTACTTTTCTAACGATATGTACATTTGGTCCCAAAATTGAGTATACACCGTTTACTCCTTTTTTAAAGCTGTAAAAATACAAGCTTAACATTAAAACTTGATACTTATAGGAACCTTAAAATAGACAAGAAGTGCATTGGTTATAGAAAACAAATATTTAAATCCATATAATGTTTTAATTATGTACATTTCCCGCGTAATAAAACTGAAATTTGGAGTAACAAAATTCAGTATACACAAAAGATTTTTAAAAGCTAAACGCCACTTTTATTATTGAGATTTTTCATCAAACCATTCCTAACGTTGAACTCAAATAATACAAACGTAATAACAGTAGTTTGCTAATTTAATTTTTTTTAAATGTAAAAACCCTTGAGATGATGAACTCTAAGCGAGAAACGTCTAAAAATAAACGGGTCTTGGTTGTGAAGTGGTCGTAAGACGGCAAATCTCTTCCAGAAGCTTAATTGATCTGGAAAAGCCATGGTTGTATCCAAAAATATCGTAGAACTGGATGTGTGGCCAATATTCTATGAAGAGGGCGTAAAGAAATTTTAAGTGCTACTGCAAAGGGGACGATTATACGAGCAGTAAAGAAAAATCCACTGTTAAGCACCCCGAAACTTCCATCGTCGATATCATCAGAAATTGGCGAAAATTTCAGCAAAAACTGTCAGACGTGTTCTTCATAATGCAGGATTTCGTGGTCGTACTACAGAATGAAAGGCACTCATTAATTACGTCAATAGAAAAGACTATCTTCTGCAAAGTAACGCATTTCAAAGCCGGAATCATTTTGGAATAATGTTATTTTCTCTGAAAGCAAATTTAATCTTTACAGGAGCGACGGACAGTATAAAGTGTGGAGACAAGTTGAGAAAGAACTGGATCCTAAAAACACCACAAAGACGGTTAAGTATGGAGGTGGATCCGTCCTTGTTTGGGGAGTGTATGTCTGCAGGAGGAGTCGGAGAATTAGTGTTCATTGATGGCATTATGGATAAAATGGTATATTTGGAAATTTTAAAGAATCACTTGTAAAAGAGTGCCGTTAATGTAGGACTTGGATCAAATTTCATCTTTCAGCAGGACAATGACCCGAAACATACGGCAAAGATTTTCAAGTTGTATTTCTTGTACCATTGCACAAGAAAGGACTACATACTCCACCCCAATCTCCAGACTTAAATGTCTTCGAAAATTCATGGTCTCGGTTGGAGAAATCCGTCCATGAGCACGCCATAACGAGTAAAGAGGACTTACAGAATGTATTAAAAGAAGAGTGGGGCTAAACTCACAGTGGAAACCACCAAAAAACTTATTGAATCCATGCGTAAAAGATTACAAGATTTGATCAAGGCAAAAGGTTTTGCAACTAAATTTATCATTTTATTACAGAAAGTAAATTAAAAGTGTATACTCAATTTTCTGTTTTTCTTCCAATTGTTAATATTTATTTTTGAATAAAAATAAGCCATATTGCATAATTTTTACTTCATATACATGAAGGGATAACAAAGAGTTTAAATAGTTAAAAAAAAACGATTTTCTTGATGAATAACTTAGCCGGTTTAGGGAGTGCTGTATTAATCTGTAATTGGAAGGAAGTGTCCCACATATTGTATTTTAAATCGATACCGTCGGAAATAACTTAATTGCAAAAATATTATACGTTTCGGTATGAGGCTTGATCCACTACATCGTATAATAGATGAAAACTTTCAAAAACCTTTTTTAAAAACTTTGATTTCTAGTAATTGTGCAACAGTTTCTTCACACACATCAGATAAAGAAACATAAAAACACACAGCTGAAATTTGATATTAAAATGCTCAATTTACATTAGTAAAATTTTAAGACTTTTCTCCACTGTTAGACAAAGACCCTTGTAACTCAGTAAACACCTAGGAAGTCGTCAAGTGTCTCGCAAATCGGATCGCAAGGGAGTTGATCACTTGACGGGAGATGTTATATTTTATCATTTCTTCAAGGTGATTTCCCTGATAAAAGAAATTTAAACTAATCCCTGAGCTGTTTCAGTAAAATGAGGAAATACTATTGTCAAGAGTTTAAAAGTGTTTATTTTACAAAAACATGGTGCATTATTAAACATAGAAGTAATGCAACAACAGTAAATGAAATACACAAATTATTTATTCGAAACTAGTTGACGAGTTAGAAAAAATTAGGCTGGTATTTTTTTTAAGTGTAACATCTTTCCTCTTGCTTGCTTAAGCACTAAAATATCAATCCCTATGTTAATCCTATGGTGAAATTTTTTTAAAGAAATGGGGTTGATATTTAGAGGTCGATTTGTTCTACCTCTGTACGGTTAGGATGTACAAGGACTCGACCCCCTCCAAGTGTCCCCCTCTGGACAGCATGATAGTTCAAGAAATTGATAAAATCATTTTCATCAGGGAAATGACCTTGAAGAGACGTTATTTTAACATCTACCATAAAATGATCATCTCTCTTAGGGATATGATGAAATTTCTAATTTCGCCATTTCCCTGCGACATATATATTAATCAAAAATCGGATTTTCGACTGAAGGTCCTCTTGCACGACGCATTCCCTTTTTTAAAATTTTGAAAAGAAACTGGTATTCAATTTTATATAATTGTACAAAATATTCCGTAGACTTGTACATAACGAAGCAAATGTCTCTTTAAATTACATATATATATATACAGTAGCGCACACAGAAATTTTAGCAGGGGTCCGGGGTCGAAAGTTCACCATTCTTGTATCATGCTCCTTTCAATTTAGTTGATTTTCGGGAACAAAAAACAGTAAAAAACTTATCGTTGTATAAATAATTAGCATTAATTAATAAAATAATTAATCATTAATAACAAATACTTAAATAAATTTTACGTACTATATCCTTTGAATTATAATCAATTGGAAAAAAAATCAAGGGCTTTGGGGAAGTCTGGACCCCCAGGCCCCTTGTTTGCGCCACTGTATATATATTTTAAACCATTTTGATAACTGTACTTTAAGAATTTAAGTGTAAGTTTTTGTTGGACCCGAAAGTGACAGGCAGTAACGCTAATATAATTATTATGGAAATGAGTTATAGTATTACAATTACTACATTACTTTTAAAATGATCTCCTGTTGGCAAAACTTTTCTTGATTGAATGTTTTTCGGACGTCCAATGGTAGAAAAATGGCTGATTTCCCCAAGAAATTACCCAACTTATTTGAAAATAGTTACTTATCAAAAAAAATATCCTGAAATATCGGAGATGGCTCTGTAGTACATATTCTGGTTTGGTTGTTTATTAATATCGCTCCCTCTGTAGGGGAAATGCGTGTATACAGTGGTTCACAAAAGTGTTCGTACACTTGCAATTTCTGATAAAAAATTTAGTGTTTTCGACTAATAAAAATTAATATATTGTAATTTTTTTTTATGATACCTGCAACTTGTTCTTAATGGGATGACATAATTAATTTTTTAAAAATAATGTAACTTTTAAAAAAAATTAATAATCCAAAAGCTACTAAAAAAATTTCGCCACAAAAATCTTCGTAAATAACAAAAAATTAAACTTACAAGGAGAGGGGACGATAGGAAATTATTTGGATCGGACGTGTAATAGTACTCTTTTAGGTGTCACCCCAATGTAACTCCGTCGAATGGCCAGTCAATTCCCGGGGAAATCACCTTCGAAATTCATGCTTAGCTTTTTTTGATTAAATTTATTTTCGCAAACGAGTTCGTAGCTTGATTGGTAAGTCGTCTGCTTTCTATGCTGGAGCAGGGTTCGATTACCCGTATCAACTTTTTTTTCTTCAATTCATTTAATTATTTTTAAATTAAAAATTTATTTATGAAAGGTTTATTAAATATTAAATGATATTTTGTAATTATTTGTATTTTATAAAATAAAAAATTACTTTGATTATATAAATAATTTTTTTAAATTTTTTTTTTTTTTAAAAAAATTTTTAAAAAATTTTTTTTTTAAAAAAAAAAATTTTTTTTAAAAAAAAAATTTTTTTTTTTTAAAAAAAAAATTTTTTTAAATTTTTTTTTAAAGGAAAAAAAAAAAAAAAAATTTTTTTAAAAAAATTTTAAAAAAAAAATTTTTTTAAAAAAAATTTTTTAAAATAAAAAAAAAATTTTTTTTTTTTAAAAAAAATTAATTTTTTTTTTAAAATAAAATGTTTTTTTTTAAAATTTTCAATTTTTTAAAAAAATTTTTCCAAAATTTTTTAAAAATTTTTTTTTTAAAATTTTCAAAAAAATTTTTAAAAAAATTTAAAAATTTTTTTTTTTTAAAAAAATTTTTTAAAAAAAAAATTTTTTAAAATTAAAAAAAAAATTTTTTTTAAAAAAATTTTTTTAAAAAGGGGAAAAATTTAAAAAAATTTTGTTTTTTTTAAAATTTTGTTTTTTTTAAAAAAAAAAAAAAACCAAAAAAAATTTTTAAAAATTTAATTTTTTAAAAAAATTAAAAATTTTAAAAAAAAAATTTAAAAAATTTTTAAAAAATTTTAAAAAAAAAAATTTTTTTTTTCCCCCCCTTTTTTTTTTTTTAAAAAATTTTAAAAAATTTTTAAAAAATTTTTTAAATTTTTTTTTTTCCCTTTTTTTTTAAAAAAAAAAATTTTTTAAAAAAATTTTTAAATTATAAAAAAAAATTTTTTTTTTTTAAAAAAACCCAAAAAAAAAAAATTTTTTTTTTAATTTTTAAAACCCAAAAAAAATTTTTAAAAAAAAAAAAAAAAATTTTTAATTTGAAAAAAAATTTAAAAAAAAAAAAAGGGGGGGAAATTTCCTTTTTTTTTAAAATTTTTTTTTTTTTAAAAAAAATTTAAAAAAGGGGTTTTCCTTTTAAATTAAAATTTTTTTTGGTTTTTGGGGTTAAAATTTTTTTTTTTTTTTTAAAAAAAAAAAAAAATTTTTTTTTTTTTTTTTTTAAAAAAAAAAAAATTTTTTTTTTGGGAAAAAATTTTTTAAAAAAAAAAAAAAATTTTTAAAAAAAAATTTTTTTTTTTTTTTTTTTAAAAAATTTTTTTTTTAAAATTTTTGGTTTTTTAAATTTTTAATTTTTTCCTAAATTTTTCCTTTTTTGGGGGGGGTTTTTTTTTTTTTTCCATTTTCCCCAAAAAATTAAAAAAAAAAAAAATTTTTTAAATTTTTTTTTAAAAATTTTTTTCAAAAATTTTTGGGGTTTTTTATTTTTTAAAAAAAATTTAAAAACCCTTTTTTTGGGGGTTTTTTAAAAAAAATTTTTTTTAAAAACCAAATTTTTTTTTTAAAAAAATTAAAAAAAACCTTTTTTTCCCCCAAAAAAATTTTTTAATTTTGGAATTTTTTTTTTTTTTAAAAATTTTTAAAAAAAAATTTTTTTTTTGGGGGAAAAAGGGAAAAAAAAAATTTTTTTTGTTGTTTTTTAAAAAATGGCTGATTACCCCAAGAAATTACTCCTTATTTGAAAATAGTTCCTTATCAAAAAAAAAAATAAGCTGAAATATCGGAGATGGCTCTGTAGTACATATTCTGGTTTGGTTGTTTATTAATATCGCTCTCTGTAGGGGAAATGCGTGTATACAGTGGGCCACAAAAGTGTTAGTTAATTAGTGTTTTCGACTAATAAAAATTAATATATTGTAATTTTTTTATATCTGCAACTAGTTCTTAATGGGATGACATAATTAATTTTTTAAAAATAATATAACTTTTAAAAAAAATTAATCAAAAAGCTACTAAAAATTACTGCCACAAAAGTCTTCGTACACATAACAAAAATCTCATCTTAGTTTTAAATATTGTATTTCTTTCTTAATTTAGTACTTAGTAGGATATCTTTTAGTGTCCACAACAACTTTTAAGCGTCTCGGTAAAGATTTAATCAATTTTTGTAATTTCTGCAGCGATTTTCCTCCATTCTTCTGTGATTATTGTTTTTACTTTCCATTTTGTGTTTGTCATGTTTACTTTTTTACATCGAAATCTCACTAAATATGCTCTACTGGGCTAAATAAAGTGATTGAGGAGGAGTTTTTATAATTTGGGTACAGTTATACACACCAGTGGCCTACATTGAGAGCAGTGCGCTTGGAATCATTATCCTGTTAAAAAATTGTCTCCAATATCCAAATTTCGGGCGAATAATTTAAAATTTCTCTTTAAATATTTAAATAGAGCTCATGATTCACAATACCATCAAAAAATACCAAATTACCTAATTTTGAGGCCAATTTACACCCCCACACCAGAACATCTTCACTTCAATGCTGAAGCGTGGTGGAGTTTTTTTTCCGCATAAATTCATGGGATTAAACTCGTTATTTTTTCATTTCCAAGCATCGGAACCCAAAATGGTGAATTACCTGCCATCAGAATCAATTTGCTGTCAATTTTGAATTTTCTGAAACTTAATCCCAAGAATCTAGTTGCTTCAATAAAACATGGAGGTGGAAGTGTTCTTATGTTTTGGCTTAAAATCGGCCACAGAATTAGGTAATTATGTATTTTTTGTTGATATTGTGAATAATGAGTTCTATTTAAATATTTTAAAGAGAAATTTTAAATTATCCACCCAAAATTTGGATATTGGAAACGATTTCATTTTTTAACAGAAGTTGAGTTGAGTTGAGGAGTTTGGTGTTTTATGGCGCAAGAGCCATTTTTGGCTATACTGCGCCAAACATTCATAGGTCTGTGGTCTGGGCGGGAAAAGGAGAAATTGGATGACAAGATGGAGGATCTAAAATAGAGAAGGATCACTGGGGTACCCCGGAGTCGTGACACCCGTGTTTACCAAATATAGTAAACCCCTTGGGAAAAGGAAAAGATCACTAGGGTACCTCGGGATTGTTACACCCGTACCCACCTAAAGAAGGTGAGCTCCCTGAGGGGTTTTTTAACAGTATAATGACGCCAAGCGCACTGCTCTCAATGTACGCCACTGGTGTCTCTATAACTGCTCCCAAATTGTGAAAAAACCTCCTCAATCACTTTATTTAGCCCGTAGAACATATTTAGTGAGAATTTGATGTAAAAAAAAAAGCATGACAATTAAACACAAAATGTGAACTAAAACAATAATCACACAGAAGAATGGAGGAAAATTGATGCAGGAATTATAAGAAACTGATTAAATCCATACAAAGACTCTTAAAAGTTGTTGTGGACTCTAAAGGATATCCTACTAAGTACTAAATTAAGAAAGAAATACGATATTTAAAGCTAAGTTGAGATTTTTGTAAGTGTAAGAAGACTTTTGTGGCGTAATTTTTAGAAGCTTTTTGATTATTAATTTTTTAAAAACTAGTTATACTATTTAAAAACAATTAATTATGTCATTTCATTAAGAACAAGTTGCAGATATTATAAAAAATTATAATTATAATATATTAATTTTTATTAGTCGAAAACATTAAATTTTTTAAGAAATTCATCTGTACGAACACTTTTGTGGCCCACTGTAGTTTCATCTTTTATGAAGTATATTTTAACTCGTATCAAATTATGATTTTGCTATGATTCGAGTATCATTGGAATGTTCGTATAGCTTAGTTGCTGTATGCAATATAAATAAGTCGAAGTTTTCCAAGTTGTATGCATATGAACACATCAGTTTCAAGTGAGTTTTCTAAAATGCATTCTTTTTCTAATGCCAAAAATATTTTCTTCACACACTCGTTAAGATTCCTTAGCTTTTGCCCATGTCACTTATAAGCAGGGCTTCCAACAGAAAACCGGAAAAAATCGATGTTAGAACTGAACCGAAAAAAAAAATATCGGTCTATTTCGGTTCGTATTCAGGTTTTCTTTGATTAACTCAGCAAGTTTTATTTTCACAGTTCAAGGTCGGCTGAAGCAGGGAATCGGCTGTTTTGGTAAAATGAATTTTGAAAAACAGAATGTGTGTCTGAGCTGAACAGTTAGAACACAATTTTTTTCCCACATGCACGAGTCTTTCCTTTTTATTTCCATTTTCAGAAAAGCTAGACCAGGGGTGAGCAGACTTTTCCAGGGTATGGGTTACTTCTCATTTTTTCCTGGTGTTGCGGCACACCCAGTGTCAGTTACACACACAAGGGTGGGGAAGGGTCCACAAGTACGAACCCTCCCTCATACCCCATGGATTTTTTTCCCCCAATTGAATTTAATCCATGTATATGGTACGTAAAATGTAATTAAGAGTATTTGTTAATAATAATTTTTTTATTAATGTTAATTATTTATTCAGTGATTTACTTTTTGCTGTCTTTTGTTCCCGACAATCGACGAAATAAAAAAAATGTTTGACTGCGCTTTGGGGTATAATACGAGGATGGTAGACCTTCACATCCTTCACCCCCTTCCTTGAAAAATTTCTTGTGTGCGCATCTGCCCAATGTCGTAGGTGTGATGAGGTAAAAAAAGTTTATCATTATGACGTAAAAAAAAACAACGGAATTTGTATTAACCTACAGAACTAAAAAAATCACTTTTAAAACCGCGTTTTTTAAGACAAAACGCTATGTACAAACTTCATAATAAGAGCCACAAATATAATTATAAAATAATGCATTTATTATGAAACAGTTTAAAATACATTAAAAAATAAAACATTTTTATCTAAAGTTAGTATTTGTAGTTATTGTCAATAGAGAAGACTTGGTCTGCGTACTGTCAGCCAATCTCTCTTGAATTTTCCGTATATAATTAGGAGAGACCGGGGCAAGATGACTACGCTAACAGTTTTTCTTGTTTGTTAATTTATTTTTAAGAATAAAAAAATTATTTTTACATGAAGTGTTAGAGTAGTCCTTTGTAGTATTAAATACATTACCATTTAATTTTTCAAATAAAAAATAACAAAGGATAATTTTATTTTTTCAGAATATTAACAAATTGTCATCTTACCCCAGTACTGGGGCAAGATGACAACACTAAATAAAGGTTGAACAAATTTTATCTTTTGAATATGTTACATGGTTTAACAAATGCTAACTGTGTTTTTACATCTTACAAAATATCAAACCAAGCATAATGCATTGTAACATAATGTTGAAGTGTTTAGTTGTGTGCAGCTAACAATAGTCACAAATAAAAATGCCATTTTCATAATTGGAATATTCCTCATGCCACCACACTTGGCATTTACAGCACTGGATCCATTCTTCTGTTGGAGGGTAACAATATTCTTCTTCACAAGCAGAACTTCTCGTAGCACCATCCTCTGAAGTTGATGAAACT
>BMAV01025848.1:0-10774 GCA_019973955.1 Trichonephila inaurata madagascariensis
TTTTGACCATGTAATTTTCACCTGTAATTTGCCTCTATTAGTGGGCTATAAAGAAATGAGAATCTACTGTAAATACGTCATTATTAGAAAATAAGGGTCACTGTTGTTATTGTTAAATAAAATATAACAGGTTTTTCATTGCAGAAGTTTTTTCTAAATTTGTGGTAAATCTTTCTTCAAAACCTTTATATAAATAAAATGTTCAATTCTTTATATAAACATGGCAAGTTTTAAAATTTCTTATCTAAAACACAATTTCTATTAATATAAATTAATTAAAATTTACAATATAAATACCACAAATACTTTCAAGATTTTTTTTTCTTCTTAATGTGCTATTTTTTTTCACATTGCCGTTGAAAATCGTGGCATAATGTCTTCTCTATACCTTCAAAGTTTTTAACCCTGATTTTTCAACCAATATATATTACCTATATTTTATTACTTTCAGAAATAGTAGACCTTAAAAAAGATCATGCACATTTGTTTGAACTTACATTGCATCATATACTCTTAACATTTCATTGCATAATTTTAATAAAAAACTTTGCATTAAAGACTGAGATCTATGTACAAAAATTTATGAAACGTATATTTATTATGAAACTATTATTTTTCATTGCTGTCCATTTTGATTTTGAACTTAGTAAATTTTAATGTGATTCTAATCCCAGAGCTGTTACTTTTCCTATACTTAGTATATAAGTAACTCTTTTGTCCTTCATTGTGTGATTTTCCTGCTGTATATGTGTTTGTCGAATGCTATTGTTTGGATGTTATCTCTTGTTTGTATAGATTTGGCCTATATACACACACACACACACACACACACATATATATATATATATATATATATATATATATATATATATATATATATATTAATTGAACGATTTCAAAACATGCTTTATTTACGATTGTGTGTGTTGTGCCAACTTTTTTACACACCTCTGAAACATAAACCTAACATAAGTATACAATTATGATGGGTTTTTTTTAAAAGTTTTGCTTTCTTTTATATCATTTATTTCCATTGTATGAACATTTATTTTAGTGAGCTCTCATTATATCTTGAAGTAATTAACCCTCCAAGCCGTCTGCATGTAAAATTCCGCCATTCCAGAGATGCCTTTTCTGCCTTCAAGCAAGATTCCCAAAAGCGGTCGAGCTGCATTCTTAAAAATACGGCTCAACCGCTTTTGAGAACCCCACCTGAATGCAAAAAAATATGTGCAGTGCATTTTTGAAGCATACCTAGAATGGCAAGACTTTAAGTGCAGATAGCTTAGAGGGTTAAAAAACAATGTTTTTATGCAATTTTCTTCTCATATGCCAACTTATGCAACTAGCATTATGCTTTGAAAGAAGTAGAATTACGTTCCGTATAAGTGAAATTTAAGTTTCTTATAAATTTTTTTCAATGCTTTCTCTAGTTTCAATATATTTAAGGCAGTTCAATATAAATTATATAGAAACTGGAAATTTTAATAATTTTCCTGTTAACGAAATATTTACTTAATGCATAATAATTAAAGCACCTTTTGCTACAATCTCAGATATTAAATTTAATCGAAATGAATAAAATACTTTCAGCAGAGAAAAATATCCTAATGTTTCAAAAATATTACATTTACCTTCAGGTTTTTAAACTTATTTTATGTCTAGCACATAACGACTCATTAGTGAACTTCTTTCATTTTAAAAAATTAAACGTTTTCAAAAATATTAGATGCAATATTATTCGACAAGTTGATTTTTATTGCAGTACTGTTTCATAAGTTTATAATTATATTTAAACAAATTTAATTGTCATATTAATAAAATACATACTGCTCATATAGTTCGTTAGAATTAAAATTACGTTCAAAAATCCCAAATAAGTAGTAGATAGTAGCTTAAAATTGTTTCAAAGAATATCTAAATTTTCTAGGATGTGAAATGCAAACAATCGGGATATCTTATTGTGTAACAATTTATTCTTAGACAAAAGAAATCATAAGAGATATCTTTCTGTCCTTAATGTCATTCAGTTTAGACTATTATTGTCATGATCTATTAAATTACTTACAGGTGTCAAGGTGTATTGATTCTGTAAATTGCGTAAAGTTAATTAAAAAAGTTTAAGTTTCTCCAAATTCTAGAAAAAGTAGTTCAAAATCGTATACTGCTTTTTTCAAAAGCTTTGGTATAAACCAATGATTTTCAAACTGTGGCGGGTGCCCCCTAGGAGGACGTGATAACCCTAAGTGGGGGCGCGAGCATATCAAAAAATTTATAATAAAATATTATTTTATATATATAAATATATATAAATTTACTGAAAAGAAGCACACAACAAAATATCTATGCATTCTGACATAATAAGAAAAGAAAATACTATTTACGCTGATATAAAATACTCATAAATGTAAAAAGGAAAAATAACATAATACCTTCCTGTAAACTAAAACTAATTTACTCTTAAAAAATCTATTACTTAAAAGAAAAATATACCAAATCCAATTCTTTTTTGGATAATTTGTACGGTTTTTAATTGTCTTATTGTAATTTTAGCGTCAAGGTACATTATTAATGCATTCAATACATTGTTATTGCATCGGGACGAAGGGGAGGAAGGGGGTTGATAAAATTTATGACGGAAAATTGGGTTGCAAATATTGAACGTTTAAGAAGCACTGATATAAACTAAAACAGATAAATGTTATTAAACTCTTTTTAAAGCTTCTGCAAATAGAATCGATCACAATACGTGATTCAGGAATTAAATTATGTTAATAAAATATATACCTTAGGAAAATTTCATAGTTGTATTTTTAATGTATTAATGCCTTTTACTTCTATACCAAATTTCCTGAAAACGTTCTCTCAAAGTAAAATATTTTTTTTAAAAAAAATCTCCTTGTATTATTGGGAAAAAAAGGTGATCGATGTACTTTCTTATATAAATTCAATTCCATGTCAAAAAAATTCCTTTAGTTCTCCTCCTGCAAAGTTTTGCTGTTCTGTTATTTCAGGATTATATTTTTCTTAACAAATCAGCCACAAATGTAGAAAAAGAACATGAACCTGAGTTATTGAAAATGTGTTCCTGATAGTATGTTGCAATAATCAAGTAATATAGATATACTTAAAAATACTATTTAAAAACCAGCAAGAGTATTTAGCCGCTATTGAATGTTGGATGTAGATGTCATAATTCCATTTATTGTATTACATATCTGATATATTTTAAATACAAGTAGAATCCCCTGCTGTTTATTTAAAATCTCCATACTTTTATAAAAAAATTGATTTTACATTATATTAGCTATGCATACTTTTTACTTTTGCTTACAGCCCTTGAATTAAAAATTATATATATTGAGAGTATTGAGAAAATATATATTTGTTAAAATATGTGTGAAAAAATACATATTTTACTTTAAATACATATCTTTCTCTAAAACATGCTGAATATTTTACAATTCCATACACATGTTTTAATATTTTTTAAGCAATGTTTCGCATAATATGTGCATCTCGTATGGCATTAATTGTGAGTTTTAAATTCGTATCTAACATGCCATTTTTTTTCCCTAGAAGTATTTCTTAAGTAGTCACTGAAGTTATTTTTTATATTACTAATCTCCTTTTATCATAAATAATTCGTCAAGCTCGTTAAATTACGAAAGATGAATATTACGAGTATTTTCTTTTATAAATATACAAGCATACAAATATTTTAAAACATAACGAACGAAAGAATTTTACAAATGAAAGATTAAGAGTACTAATCGAAGAAACAGCATTACTCAAGCTAAATAATATATTTTAGACAAAAAAACAACAATTAAATCCAGTAATAATAAAATTAAAGCAAATGTTTAAAATTAGTTTAATATTAAATAATATGAAACTAAAAATATTAGTTAAATATAAAAAAGAGTATATTTTTAAAATTACTGTTATCATTGTTATTTATGTATATTTTATATAATTAAAGTACTTGAAAGCAATATATTTTTAGATAAATTTGCAAATTGTTTTCATATATATATATATATATATATATATATATATATATGGAAATTTTTTTTGTGAATAAGACTAAAAATATATTGTATATGTATATAATATAAAAATATAAAAATATATTTTTCTTATAATAATGATTCATGTATCTATAGTAGAGAATATTAACTATATATATATATATATGTATGTATATATAGTCTAAAATCTCTACTCATGAGAGAAGAATATTATTCAAGAAGCAAAACTGAAAAAAATTTGAAATTTCAAAATAACCAGTCATTAAAGGATATGTGAGACTTTAAAATTTTAATAGGGTTTAAAATATAAAAAATGGATGCTACAGTATTATAAACATTGCTGACTTTGGACACAGCTGATATATAAAATAATTTATTTAAAAATGGGGTTGAACATGTTTTGTGGCCAGCCAACCTTTCCCCTTTATGTTAATAATATTAAACAAAAACCTATTGAAAATAATGGATGGAATATCTAATCCATTACAAGATAAAGGTAACATACCTAAAAATTGCATTCAAAAATTCAGAGCCTGCGCTAAATCTGAGTACAATGAGTGAGTTATTGCAAGATTCTGGACCCAAATGCAAATTCAAAGCATGGGAATGGCTGTATTGTAGCAATTAGCAAAAGTATGAAAAAAATAGAAATACAAAATGAAAACGATAGCTTACATACCACTATTACTTCAGGAACACTAGGGTTATATATGAATTTTAAAAATAATAAGTAGTTTTATCTAATTTTACAATACGGAGGTAACTATATCTAGGAAAAATGATAAATTTATAATAATAAACTATTTTTATTCTAAGGAATTTTAATCCCTACTAATTAGAATTTCTTTATTCAAATGTCTATTAAAATATTAATTGGGTATTTTTGAATTCAACAATATTCAGTGAAATATTTATAGTTTTTTTTATTTATTTATTTTTATTTTTCTGATTTTTTTGAAACTAAAAATTTATTGCGTTGTATATAATTAATAACAATATTTCTGAACAAAAAAAAAAAAAACATATACTTTACTCTCCCAATATGAGGAACTTTTACAGTATTGAATTTAAATTCTTCTCTTTTATCACACATAAATATTAGTAACTATAACAATCTTTTAATTTGATATGTATATCAAGAAAATTTGCTTTATAGTTGTTACTATACATATATTTATATATATATATATATATTCTATATATATTGCAGGATGTATCAAGAGTAAAATTAAACGTTGATTAGGAATATTCATATTGTTTCACTTTCGAATGTACATCACAAAATTTATAAATATATTACAAGAGTTTCAAATTAAATATAAATTTCATTACTGTAAATATTTACTAAGTAAAGAATATACAGTATTCATATCCCTCAGAGTTTTATTTTATGTAAAGTCTGGATTGAAGAATACATTCAGATTGCATTAAACCAGTCCTCAAACTTTCTATATTCGCGACCCAATTTTCAATCAGAATTTTCATCACGCCTCCTCCTTCCCCATACAATAACAATGTGTTGAATATAATACAAATGTATAATACTTTGAAGCTAAAGCTACAATATGACCCTAGTCTTAAGCCATACAAAGTATCAAGATCAATATTAAATTTTGTGCATGATAAGCCCATTGAAAAATCACTAGTAAGTATTAAACTTGTTCTTAACTTAATATCAGATATATTGTACCATACTGAGATACATTTATAAGTATACTATAATGTGTATTTTTATTACGTCATAATATATTTTGTTTTGTTTATTTTTTAGTAAATTGATAATTTTTTAAATAATCTTTTATTTTCGACTTTCCGATGCTCTCGCGCCCCCTTAGAGGGGCGCGCCCCACAATTTGAGAAACACTACATTAAACTTTGCTTACGTTTACTCTTCTTGGTATTTATTATCCAATATATTTTACAATGAATTTCATTTCCCGTGCTTTGCAAGGAAAAAATTAAAAATAAATTATTGATGAATATATCTTTTTATGTTTAATTTGTGTATTACGATACATTTGTTGTTATTAGTCTCCTGTCTGGTCTGACTTCGTCAGACCAGATTAGTGAAACCATTGACTTAAATGAAGTCTGTTACTAAAAGAGGACTATCATGGATATCTTCTCAGTTAAATCCAAGGCAGTCTAAAAGGCGCTGAGGTGAAGCCTGTTTTACCTGGCATTTAGGGTGAATAGGAAACCTCTTATTGGCTCCAGAAAAAAAAAATGAGACTTCTTAAGTGTACACTGGCAAGTTTTGACAGAGAAGTGAACATTGATGTTACACTGCAAGATTTAAAAAGCCGTTTGCTTAGACGGAGACTAGCTCACTATTCGGACGAGGGCCTCGCGTAGAAATATGTGCTAAGAAACTATTAAAAAGAGGTTATTTTTAAATGAAAGTTATTGAATAAAATTGCTTGAATCCTAAACAAAATTGACTAAAAAAAACTTTGCAGAAGTATAAAAGCAAGGAAATTGATGGATCAAATGCTTTTACTATCGAACCTTTTATTAAGAATGTGGTAGGAAAGATATCTTAATGGATGTGAGATAATCTTGTGTACCAAAATATTATTACATGCTGCTCCAAATGGACAAAGAATACTTGAATAACGCAGAATACATGAAAAAGATACGATTCTTTCGTTAGAGGTTAGACAAAGAAAACATCCATGATGAGGCGAAATTATGTAGTTTTTAATTGAGAACCAACATATATACATCCGAATAGTTACTTCATATATATCAACAATCACTAATATTTATTACTTTTTAATTATTTCAAACTCATTTAATTTCAGCAAAGTAAAATGAAATTTTTTATTTGTTTTTGTTTTATTATTATTCCGTACAACCTTAACTTGATTGGGAAAGGTGTCATTAATGTATTTGCATTTAAAAGAGAAAATGCTTTGAGAAAATGAAAAAAAAAACGTTTTGCTTAGCTTCAGAATGCAATTAATAGTAAAACCACTTTAAAAATTTTTTTTTTCTCTCTGGTTCATATTCTTATCCATTATATTTCAGAATATTTCCCGTTTCTTTTGAATTACATTACGTTAAAAAGCAGGTTTTGGACAATATTTTAAAACGTTTATATACTTTACTGATACGATTTTTCCTAATGTAGTTTTCAGAAGAAAAGTTTACTTTTTTCACAAATATACATAGAATTTCTTCAATACAACGGAAAATACACTCAAGACATTCAGATGACATGGAGAAAACAGATTTTATAGACAGATATTTAAAAAATTCTAGTGTCTATAGTTTCTAATCCTGTTATTCCTTTATTCATACATATTATTTTTTAGAGACTCTACAACCAATATATTGGTTATGTCGAGAATATATAAAAATGGCATCAGACACATAATCCCAGAGTTTTGTCAAACTATCGAATTTCATTGTGTTCGCGGTATTTATATTGGAAAAATTATTTGCATACTTGCATCAAAACGTAAGTGTTTTGATCAATTCATGGGATTTCATCATCTCATCATTTCATCATTTTTCTGTCTGCGAAGTTTTGAAGTAAAATTCTTTCTACTTAAGGAGAAATTTTAAGAAATATGAACTTATCACATGGCTTTAGGAAGAGATATAAATATTGTGATGTGATTTATTCATATATAATTTCATATTTTAATAACATATATTTATATTGTATTATATATAAGCTCCTCATTTTTCAAACACTATTAAATTTCTAATTTTCACCCACAATCACATCTTATATATTTATTTAACCTTTTATTTCAATAATGATTGAAATTTTCTAAAACTCGCTTATGTTTTAATGATAATTTCATGAAAAAATTCCTAACTTTATTTTAGAATGTAAATTATTGAAAATATATCTTGTTTTTATTATTAAATTAGATTATGAAATCCAAAATAGCCAAAATTATGTTTTTGATTTCAAAAAGTATAATTGTTTAAATTGTCTGGAGGGTTATTATATAAGTAATAAAACAATAATAAAAGGAGTACTAAACATCTTCCCAAGAAAATATCACTTGTTCCAGAGAAAAAAAAACACTCACACAAACATGATATGAGGAACTCGCCCTTATAAAAAAAATATCACTTTCTTTTTCTTTTTAGAATAACAACAACACTATAGTATTTTCTTTTAACGATGTGTATTTCTAAGATTCCTAACTGCTCTTAACATGCAAGGGTAAAGTTTTAAAAGCTTTTTTTACACATACTAATTAACTCTATAAATAAAATACAAATATTTATCTAATATAATTAAAGAAAAACATAATTATTAATTAATTGTTCCTAATATTAATAGTTAAGGCATTCTATATATATATATATATGAATGTGATAATTTTTACTTAAGCAAGTTAAGTAAAACATTATATGTTGCATCATCGTGTAAGAAGCAATAAATGGAATTCATAGGATACGGGTAAAAGAATGTCTTATTAAATGTTTAATTAATACTTCAAAATAAATTTTTGCATATATTTCTGTAATTTTTTTTTATATATAAAGTCCTATTTTTATGAAAAATACAGCAGTTAAATACTAAATGAATAATGTATTTAAACAAAAGATGATGAAACAAACGATGTTAACGACGATATCCGAAATTGCATGATTTGTTTGTGTATCTATGGATTAAAATAAGTTGTAAACTTTAAAAGTTATGTTAAATAACAAAAAAAGTGTTCAATAGGGAGTTATAGAACTGTAAATAGGTTTGTACGTTGTATGACAAAATCAAAACACGAATAAAATCCAAAATGTTTTTTTTTCCTATGTTAGGTATACTTTATACAATCTTATATATTTTAATACAATTTAAATTTATTATCTAATAACATAAGCACATTTATAGTTTGCTCGATGGATAAATTATTGAAACAAAAACAAATCCTACGTTAAAAGGAAAAATTAAACCTAATCGTGGAAATTAGCCAAATACAGAAAATATTGTTGGTTCAAACAATTATGTAAAATTAGATTTTAAATGTAATAAAAATTCCTATGAATGCTTATTATAAAAATAATTTTAATAAATGAGTTTTTCAGTTTTACTAAACAATATTCCAGCAACAAAAATTCTATGAAATAAATTTCTTCGCCAAAGATTTCATTGCATTTTCAGTAACTTATGCTCTTGATTACTTTAAAAATATACACAGGAGAAGAAAAAATCGATTCATCGCCGGAATCGGAAGGGTAACATCATTCTTAAGCTCTGGAAACAACAGGAATTTACATTCTTCGGTACTTTATCTCAATAAAGATAACAGTCTCTAACAAATTGTAACTTTTATTCACGCCAAGTTTTACATAAATTATTTCAAAGAAAGAGAATCTGCGTTAGTAATCTCTTATACATGTAAGACTACAAAATTATGTCCAGGGGTTGTTGAACCTAAAATCAACTTCGATTAAACTGCAAAGAGCATACCAAAAGAATCAGCGATACATATGTTTTTTATATTATCCAGTTAAAAAGTTAATTAATTTATTTATCTTTATAAAAATAATCCTTTTATTAATTTTGGTATGACGTTTTTATGTATGTAATTGATAAATAAAATGCCTCTAGTTTCTTAATCACTAATTTAAAAAAAACTTTTATATTATATCGTTAAATGTTTTGTCAGACATTACTATGTATCATGGTAATACATATAAATATATATATATATATATATATATATATATATATATATATTGAAATTCTTTTAATAAATAAACACGCAAACTCCTTTTCTTTTTAAAATCTTCATGATGGATAAAATGACTACAACAAAGTAAAAACTATCATAAATTGCTCAGAAACATTATTCTCTATTAATATTTCATTAACTTAACTGATGATACATTTAACGATAAGGTTATAACATCTTTCGTAAGGTTAGGACAATCTTTCATGTGTGTGAAGATGTTCATAGAAATATATTATTATTTAAAATAAAAATTGGAAGCCCTGTGGCTGAGTGTTTAGTGCATTGCGTTTCTTCACTACAGGTTCGAGGTTCAAACCCCGGGCTGGGTAAGGTTGGTTCAGCCTATCATCCTTTCAATGGGTCAATAAAAGGAGTACCAAGCTTGCTTGGGAACTTAACACTGGAGGTTTTTACGTCAAACTCTGCCCACCTGAACGGAACATCTGCTTATGCACCTCAAGGTCTAAGGTTGCGTATGTTGAGTTGGGCACAGTAGGCCTTTTTCCCTCACGAGATGTCGCGTCACTGAGTTAAGTTTAAGATAAGAATTACTAAATATCGTTTAAAACTAAAACCATACAATGGAATATGCAGTTTGTCGATATGTTGACTATTAAAATCATTACAGAATGAACGTGAGAATAAACAAAACTCGAACCCGTGTAAATATCTTTTTGATGCTTTCAAAATGCTGAGATATATAAATTATGCGATACAAAAATGCTACAATATCTAAATAATTCGCATATATTTAAACTTTTTTGAGAAATAAATAGGTGAAAATCCTATACTATTTGTAGGAGAAGGGATGTATTGTACTCTGCTTTTTTTCTCAATATGAAATGAGATTTCTATTTTATTTATTTATATAAATGCCATATTTTGCCTTATGTGATAAAGTGAATATGAGTGTGGAAGAATAATAGTCTATTAAAATTAATGTTTATAGTTTTGTGATATTGATGCCCCAGTCATAGAATTCCCTCTAAGGTGAGCATCAATATCACAAAACTATAAACATTAATTTTAATAGACTATTAT
>BMAV01025849.1:0-40864 GCA_019973955.1 Trichonephila inaurata madagascariensis
ATTAAAAAGCATAATAAATCCAATGAAAAAGATACATACGCTTAGGACGATAACATCCCAATATTTCAATTTGCATGCTGCTCCAATTTTTCCACTTAGTTGGTTCAATTCTAAGGAAACGTGTACGAATTGTAGCTGGTAATTCATTGGTAACTTCTGAAAAAGGGTCATAATTTGCAGCAAATTCCTGAAAAAAGAAAAATTTAAATGTTTTTTTCCCCTTTTAAGACTCAAAAAAAAAAAAAAAATTAAAAAAAGAAAGATGCTAGACTGTATGGATAAATATAAAAGTTAATTGCACATTTCATAATTAACCTAAGAATAAATTAATGTTGTTTAAGCATAAAAGATTAAAGATTTTTGATTGATAAATGAATTTTTCAATGACAATTGGGGAATTAGTTCTTTTATCATCATAAATAATCTTGCATAAATTTTTCTATAATATACGTATGTATTTGCAAAAATTTAAAAATTAGTTTCAAAATTATACTTTTTGAAAATTTAAAACTTTGGAACCTACCTATTATTTTCAGTATATTTTCAACAACTTAAAAAAAAGTGGTGCATTCTATAAAAATATTTATTAAAGGCTTTCAAAAGAACAGTTTTAGAACTAAAAAAATTATTTTTAATTAAGCATATTTTAACATTAAAACATAAATTAGTACTTATTTGAAATTAAAATTAATTTCCTTTAATACTAATTGAGCATAGCATATATATTTTTAAATCTCATTCCCCATCCAAGCATCCGATATAATTAATTAATCTAAAATTTGTAAAGAAAAGCAAATTGAAAAGAGAGAGAATGCCAGATACACACATACATTATGAAATTAAAAACTAACAGTGCTATGCATAATTACATTATTTTAATTACGAAATTAATTAGTTTATTTAATAAACATATAAAAATATTTTCAAAATATGATTAAGATAATTTATTTAGATTCGGTATTATCCGTTATTTTTTACTCTGCATAGAATAATTGAGTAATTTGTTAATAGCTCTTACGATAATGAGATCATATTATTCAGTTAAACAAGTTATATTTATAAGCTTTTATTTTTTGATATTTTACGCGTTTCTTGTTGTTTTACAAAAAGATATTTCTCTTTTTAAAAATACTGGAATTAGAAGCAGTTTTGTTGCATTAATATAATCCTTTGTTAAAAAGTTTTCTAGTAAAATATTGTAACAGAGATTTTTTTTTTATTGTGCTAGAATATCTATTCTTATTTGATGAAAAATAACTTGTGGTTTTTTTTAAGTATGTCAATGTCATGATAAAACAAAATAAAGCTTTGAACCAGAATGAAGATAAGAAATTAAAATACGAAACAATAAATATATACTTTCTATACGAAGTATTCAAGTAACAAGCAACAAAGGTATTATTTTTATTTTTTATATATTTAGTCTTTGATTTAATCCAATTAAAGATTGAAAAAGAAATGACAATATTTCTTTCTTTCAAAGAAAATTTAATTTATATTTCTATTAATTATATTATAGTTAATTCAATTTGTGTGACATTGCTAAATTAAGTAATCTTAAGTTCAACCATTCTGGCCAGAAAGTAAAGACGTTCCCTAATTCTATGCTTGTTACAAATTGTGTATGGTTTTATTTTCATTAGTTATTATAGTAAGTCAGCGTTTCTCAAACTGTGGGGCGCGCCCCCCTTGGGGGCCGTGAAATCTCTACGAGGAGGGCGCGAGCATATTGAAAAGTCGAAAACAAAACTTTATTAAATTAAATTTGTTTGTTTACCTTTAGTAAATTAATAATTACATTCTGACGTAATAAAGAATAAAATACACATTTACACTCTGATATATTACTTTTATAAATGTATCAGTGCTACACAATGTATTTTATAATTAATTTAATAGTACAAAGTTAAGAACAAATAATTACCAGTGACTCCATGAGCTTGTCATATATAAAATTAAATACAAAAGTTTACACTTATCTTGATAATTTGCACTGTTTACAATTAATCCCTTAACTGCCGATTAAAAGTTACGCGATTCGCTTCCCAATACCAACCGTTTTCCACGTAGGCGCGCGTATGCGATGTATTTGGGGGGGGGGGGAGTAAGGAATAAAGAAGCAAATAATCTGAAGTAAGTAAATCCTTCGCAAACACTGTCAAGGTCCTTTTATTGCATTCCAAAGCCTTCGGAATAATTTTATGGATAGCAGTGCACAGGAAAGATCGTACTTCGGAAAGACGTATATATACGTCCGGGGAAATTAACGCTTTGGCTGAGCGAGAAGTTTATATACGCCAGTGGCACTTTAGAGGTTAAAATCGTATTGAAGCTTTAGCGTCGAAGTATAGTATTAATGAATTCAATGCATTGTTATTGTATGGAGGGGGGGGGGCGATGAAAATTATGATTGAATATTGGGCCTCGAACATTGAAACTTTGAGAAGCACTGTAGTAAGTAACGTTGAAAACGTAACACCACAATAGAGTGGAGAGAAAATGAAGAAATTCAAGGAGACACTGCAACGAGTAATAAATGATTTGAAATGTGCTACTGACATAGAGCGATCGCAAGTAAACCCAGAAGGTTGCAGAATCCCCGTGATTGAGTGAGTGAGAGTTAAATTAACATTGCACTGTAAAGCTAAACAAGGGCTACTGGCCACGGACCTCGTAATTTTTAGTCATGGTCAAGTAAAGAGGACGACCTGGGCTGATACCCTCTCTCCTAACTTCTCCACCATGCCAACTTGAAAACTTTGAGCCTCGATGGATTTAACGCGCATTTGCCCTTCTACCAAGTGGGTCTTTAGTGGTGCCAGGCTCGAATCCCTTACACTCTAGCTTCAAGTTCGGGACCATAACTAAACATCATTGAGAAAGGCGATACACGAGGCAACTTATCTAAATAGAGTCGATGAAAGAATGAATGTTGTCCTAAGGGATTTTAAGAGCTCTCCATTCCTTGCCAACCATTTTCCACTGTTAATCTAGCCATGGTAACCTAATGGTTATGGTCACGAACTTGTAGCTTAAGTGTAACCGGTTCGAATCCTGGTACCACTGAAGACCCATCGCGTAGAAGAGGCTGATGCACGTTAAATCTGTCGAGGCTCAATACTTTCCCGTTGATGTGTTGTAGTAGTTAGGAGAGGGTAGGTGTTATTCTCATCCTTTGATTGAGGTTCAGAATTACGAGGTCTATAGCCATAATCCTCGTGTTGCATTACAGAGCGACGTAAATATAAATCTCACTCACTCCTCTGTTAATTATCTGAATGCGGAGGTGATTGGGCATACAAGTGGCTTTCAATCACATCCCAAACATGATTGATTGGTGGGAGATCAAGGGATTGGGGCTAGAGTATCTTCTGTACATCTTGCAGAGCACATTTAACTGCTGTGTATAGTGTATGGTTAGATGATACCCTGCTGGTAAAGGAACTAGGGTACTTCCGAAGGAAAGGGGAGAGTCATTGGACATAGAACATCAAGCATGCATCATTGCACCCTCATAATGCCCTGGTACGAACCAGAGGTGAATTACTTTCATACACTTTCATGATGCCGCATTGCAGCGCAGTGGGGTGTTCCCATATATGCACTCGAATCGGACTTGTCACCATATCAGTGCCACGCTCGTAAACAGTGACTATAATTGGACAAATAGAAAGGTATGCCAACTTAGAATACGATCGAATGCTATTCCGTTTTTCACGTCGATCTAGTTTGGTACCCTTACAAACGGAGTCATTTGAGTTGTGCGATCAAAGGGAGTCTTGTTAACTGGTCATGAATGCAGGCCGTTAGAACTAATCGAAAGATAATTGCTTTTGTCAATATGAAAATATCAGAGGGGTGTCCTGCACATGCTACAAAATAAGTGCAGAATCGGCGAGTGGCGCCTCCGCGGTTTACCGGTGTATGCGTGGACCTATGTATTCTCACGGTACTCTGGCAGCATCGTCGAGGTCACGGTAGCCTAGTGATTATGATCACGAACTTGTGGCCGACGTGTCATGAATTTGAGCCTAGTGGCACTAAGGACCTGCCGAGTAGAAGTGGACAACGCACGTTAAATCTGTTGAGGCTCAATGTCCTCCCGTTGGCGTGTGGTGGTAATTAGGGGAGGGATTTTCCAGCTCAGGTCTCGTACTAGATACATCACCAAGGTTCAATGTCACTCACTCATTGACCGTATAGACATTCCTCAGAATTTCTAACTATATTTGTAATATTTGTTGTATTGTGGACCTGTCTAGGTGGACGTCAGCTGAGATTTGACCATGGTATCCAATCACCCTGCTCCTTCGTAAAATAATCCGTCTGCTGCAATTGTTTCCATAGGGAACCTTCACGGTATTCTGGTATTCACTGCTATTATACGTGTCTTCTATGACAAGAAAAACTTTTCTACAATGGGTTTTCCGTCGGAAATAATAGCTCACGGATATTTCCCATTCTGTATGTTCCTTCTCTTATATCCTACTCCACAGGGGGAGAAGAGCAGTGCCATTCTTCATAATTTACCTTACTCAATGAGGTGAGCATACCTTGAAATTTTCTGAACCACTCTTTCTTGGTGCTACATTTTAAATGTCAAGTTGTGTACATCAGACTTCATCAAAAAAATGATTTAAAAAAAATATAGAAGTTGTAAAAAGTTCTTGACTAGAAAAATAAAAAAAAAAATCATCATTTTTAATTTAAGACTTCATCTTAATAACAATAATAATAATAACCCAATTCAATAAGATTCTTAATTTTATTTTTGAATTTGAATCTAACAAAAACTCGTTCTATCTTCAATTTATATATTAGAGGGTTTTTGCCTTTAAAATTTGTAGTAAGCTAAAAGAGTGTTTATGCAAAGTACAGAACCTCTCTGTATCTCTTAATTTTGTTATTGATAATATTTACATAAATGACGTGTATGAAATGACAATATGAAGTAAATATATTTGAGATTGTTTTAACTAACTGATCAAGGTATAAAGCAAAAGTTATAAATTTAATATTTTTAATATGAAAGAATGAAAAAAGTTTGTATTTGTCGATTTATTTCACAGCCATCAAGCTTTCTGTATAAATTAAAAGAACAGTATAAAACAAAATTGTAGAGTGCATTAAATGTAACATTTTGTTGCTACAACGTCAAATTTAAATAAATTTGAACAAACATAACTCTGTCTAAAAAAACTTAAAAAGTAGAATAAGTAAATAAATAGAAAATTATGGAGAGTCGCACACATAAAACAGTAAGAGTAGTCATAAGATAATAATAAAAAAAATTACCAAAATGTCTTTCATAGTACCTAAAATGAAATTTATGCTTGACTGTCAGTTTCTTAGATCTTTCCCCAACCATAACTGTCAAGCTATCAGGCGTAAAAATGTTAGGAAGAAAACATCAAGAATATAACGCTGAAACTTTGAGGCGTAGATGCAATTTATTGTTATGAGGGGCTTTCGCATCCATAGTGTATGCTGTCAAAACTATTGTTTAAGTTATTCCAGTTTTTGATCGTTTCACGAACTCCAAATTCTTATAATTAAGTTCAAAATCTCAAAGCTAATTAATTTTTTTTACATTTATTTTAATCTAGCAGAAGTATTCTCAATTAATTTAACTAAGACATTGATTTTGTAAAATCGATGATATTAATTGACAAATAAGTCATTTTTCCTTCACTTGGAAATTAATTACGTTTAAACAATATTGTCATATTTCTATTTGAAGGTTTTCAACCATTTTATAGATGGCAATCGAATCATTTAATTGAAAGTATTTGGCATTTTTCCTTATTATTGGACATTACTTGTACATTTTTTCATTAATTAAGATTATCTTTATGCAATGTCAAAAGTTAGAGTTCAAATTCAGAATACCTTCTGAAACAGAAAAAGAAGTATCTATTAAATGAAATTTAGGAAAGCCCATTTTTTTTCTCGCAACATCCTTAATTTATAGAATCATTTAATCAATATGCAACTTTACAGCTTTTTTATAAATAGAATACTATAAACAAACTTGAATTTTTTGTTCATTAATTTGCAGTTAAGAGGATAAATGCTAATTTTTGAAAGCATGAGGACATATGATGAATATTTATAAATTTCGAGATAAACTTATACATAGGGTGAGAGAAAAGTATGACTATACTTTCAAAAATTAATTAAAAATAAATAAACCAAGATTTTCACTTACGGTTTTTTCTGTTCCTTAAAGAAAAGATTAAAGTTTCTGTTTAATGAAAGATAAACTCGATCACACAACATCCCCGTCTTACAACATTCACGTTTTACAAAATGACTTCACAACAACAAACTCAAGTTGTAGAATGGTTTATTGAATTTAAAACTGTGTAACACACGTACAGCGTAAATAGAACAAGATTTTGGAAGTGTGAAATTTTTTAGATGAAAAATTCCTGAAGTGTTGGGTAGAAAGAGGAGGTCTAGTAACATAGCCACCCAGATTTCTAGACATAACATATTTGGACTTCTTGTGGGGATACGTGAAAAACATTGTTTAACAACCACCAATTAGTGATACTGATGAAATGGAAAGGCACATTACAGTGGCCTTTCAGAACGTTGATTCTGTAATGCTTCGTAAAATCTGGCTAGAAATCTCATATATACTCGCAACTATATTGGTGTATCAATGCAATAAAAGATTGTAAAAAAAATTACGGAACATACAAAATCGTAAGAGAATATTTTTTCTTTATTTGTAATTAATATTTGAAAGTGTAGCCATACTTTTCGAACACCCAATGTTAATATTTATTTTTATTTTTAATTACATATTTCAAACTTTAAATTTCAGATAGCAACGTTAGTTTTAAAATTGTGCATTACTATTTAGTAGTTTGTGAATGGCAACACCGGTTTTTTGTTCGATTGTTTATGTTTTAGAATAGAAGTTAGAATAAAGTTCTTTATCGATCGGTGATCGTTTGAAAAGATTTATCTCTTTTTATTTCGAATTGCTAGCCATCATAGTACGAGTTTTAGTTAAAAAAAACTATTTCAATTTATAAGCGTGGAAAGAGTGATTTGTTGTTCTTATAATATTTTGGAATGCTAAGAAAATTTGTTTACATTTTCTTTGGACACTTTAACATCCGGTATATATTTACAGAAGAAAATACAGATTTTAATTAGTTGTTTCAAAGAAACAAAAATTTTTCCTTGTATAAAATCACCGAGTAACATTTCTGGGAATCCATGGGCATGTATTTAGAAACACCTACAGTAGCGAGACATTGATTAAAATTAAAATATTAAGACATACCATCAAAATGCAGTTCCTACTTATATAAAAAAACTCCTATTAATATAGGAGAATTTTTTTACCTAGAAAAAATATTCCTTATTTGGATCCTGTTATTTTCAAAACTAAGCGAAACCGACTTTAGCTCCATTGCATGTTAATCTCGCACATGTTTGCGTTTCCTTCTGAGAAACCCAAACATTCTCACAACGAGGCGGAACTTGTAAGGTAAATTCAAGTTAAGTACATAAACCATAGAATTACTTTCAAGTTTGCTGAAATTTGAAGTAGATTAAATTTGTATGAACAGCACGAGTACTTTTAGAAATACCATTAAAGATGTGAGCTGAGATTATAAAGCACACTTACTCATATGATCCACGTTATTTATTTTACAGTTAATTTTTTATTGTAGTATTATATTGAACTCTACAGTACGATTAGCAGCAATTAAAATCTTCTAAATGGAAATTCGTACACCTTTTATTATTTAAGTTCAATAAGTTAACTCACTTCTTAACTATTCAGGTTAAATAAAATTTAGCATTGCTTTGATTCTTGAAGAATACGAAAACCAATATATTATTAAAATAATGAAAAGTTTATGAAAAATATCCTATTCTTTCTTGGAAACTATCACAAATATTTAAAATAGATATACATATCTTTCTCTTTTTAAAACTTATTTTAAATTTTAATTGATCTATTTTAATTTATAAACTCAATGATTTGACTCAATTTAATTTTTGCTTGGTAATGTAGCTTAAAAATGATATTGAAGCATTATTTATCAATTGTTCTTTTAAGATGTTGCAACACTTTCAAACAAATTTATTGACAAGCAAGGTGTTTCACTTTTGTTAATTATGCGAGAAATGTCAGATAAATTTTGTTATAAGTTCTCTAGATTAGAATTCATTTGAAGTCAGTTCAGATTTGAATAAATTGGTAATATAAATGACAGTTTGATATGATATGGGATAAAGGATATTAGAAATAATAAAGAATTTACTTTATGCTTCGTTTTAATTTTACTGTCGTAACTTTGCCCTGTAGAGATTTAACAGGGTTCAATAGTAAAATTTCAAAATAATAAAATCCATTTAAGTGGCAAAGGATGTGCATAAAACTACGGCATTTTACGCAACAGTTCTATTTCTCGATACTCTGACAGCATTTGATGGAAGCCAGAAAAAACAGATTTGAGGCGCATTCTAGCAATACATACATGTGGGAATTTCCAAATAGACATTCTTTAGGGGGCGTTGGTAACGCTGCCACCAGCGAGTTAAAGTGAGGAAAGTATTATTCAGAGAGCGGACTCTAGACGCGCATGTCGAAGATCCTTTGCTGAGAAAAAGGGAGCAACTGGAACTGTGCCCGAGTAGGGAACCACCACCCGTTGTTCATAAGAGAGTAACGCGTAGGTCACTCTCATGACCTAAATACCAGAAATCATCGTGAACTACGTGAAGAGTGGTGTCATCAACTGTACTAGGACTTTAAGAACTGATAACTGTTGTTAAGTGCAAGATTTAATCTAAATGTCAATCTATATAATTATTTATGTAAAAGTCTGACGTAGTGAGTAGAACTGTATCAATTGTCAACCATTAAAACGTTAGTTTTGATAAAAACTAGAGTCATCAATTCAAATATCCCTAGAACTGTGCCAATAACCCTACATATATATATATATATAACAAGATAATACTGTTAGTTTTCAAACTACTGTGGCTAAAATAATATAGCTACAGTAGTATTATAGCAAACTCTTAGCCTTAGGAACTAAGACTGTAAGGTTAAACATAGTCTTGCCAACCTTTTCCTAAATTTGCCTAATACTACTGGACTGCAAGGAAAAAATATAGCACAAGAATAAAAAGTGGATTCCAAGAAACATAACAACTGAAGATGCAGAAAGAATCTTTGGACTAAAATGGAAATAACTGATTTCTAAAACTGTCGCAGAATTAGGACAGCGAATTAGGGTTAAGCTGCTTTATGGTATCATTTTCCCCATATAGCAGAAATTTTCGACATAATAGAAAAAAACAGAGGCATGTTGAAAAGTTAAGCCTATTTCTAATACACGTGGATGAAATATATATATTGTTAAAAATTTATTCTGTGCACAAATTGTGACTAAATTTATAATCAATCTATTTTTATATAAAATAAGTTATACGAGAATTTATGTTTCTTTTCAACCTATATGAAATATATCTTCATCTTATAAGAATCAAAACGAAGAAAAATGATCAGCCTAAGTTAATTTTTCTTCATAGATTCCATATTAAATTTAGATTTATGATTGTAATGCTATCTTATCAAGTTTCGTGAATTAGAAAAATGGATCAAAACAGAGATCTATATTCACACTTTACTAGAAGTATTTCAGAAAAAAAAAGGAATTAAATAAAGCGGCATGAATTATCCACTTATAAGTGCATATTTACTATTAAGGTCATTTGCATTTATTACACTTACTCAAGATAATGATTTCATCGCATTAATATACCTATATATTGAGTTACTTAATAGAAATACGAAAAGTTAATGAGCTTTGCAAGTTCTCAATTTATGTTACTACTTTCTATTTCGAAAATGACCTCCAGCTAAATTAAGGTTTGAAACATTTAGATAATTGATGAGCACTTAAGGGGCAGAAAGGAATATTCTAAAGTACCGTTTTTTAAAACTTTCGCAGTTTAGCATCTAAATGGCATAACCAACACCAACCCGACGTTGAAATTTGGAATTTTAAGCGCAATACAGAGGACCAAGATATTATCTCATGAATACTAAAGAATTTTTTTTAGTGAAAATATATGTGGAAAGAAGACAGATATGTCCACTGCTCTTCAGACGCGTTTCTAGTCTGAAATGTTCTAGAATGCTGTTTTCAGAAGCTCATTGTTCTGAAAAACATAAGGTCTAAACTTTAGGTGAAGGTAATGTAAAATTTTAAATTGATGTGCTTCTTTTGTATCAGGACGAGTCTTTCGAATCATTGTTTCTCCGTTTTCGAATCGAGTAGAGAAATTTAATTGGAAACAGAAAAGTTAACAGAATTTAGGAAAACTCAGTTCTTCCTTAAAAAAGGTTACAGTGGAAGGAAAAATCATATTTATATAAAATAAAAGAGGTAAGCTCAATTACAATTTTTAGAACTCTGCTTTGGACTACGTTTTTTGTTATATTTATAAAGATCGAAAATTTAATACTTCATTTCTTAAAATATTGTTGTTTCATAATGATCTATAAGTTAAACAAAACACGTTTATCAACGTCCAAGAGTTAAAAGAAATTATATAATATTCTAAAGATAATAAGCATTGATTGAATGCCTGATAGCATAAACTTTTTAGCACAAGTTTAATTAAAATATAAATACCAATTTAGTAAGTAAAAAAAAATGTAGTTACGTAAAATTAGTATTTTATAATCATAAAAATAGTTATTTAAACTTATATTTTGCATAAATGTTTTATCATATTTACAATATATTTTATGAAGAAATGTAATAATTTTAGCAACAGGTATATTTTAAAAAAATTAATTAAAAATATTACGTAACTTTACAATGATAAGAATGATATGTTAATTCATATATGTATAATTATATAAATGCTTCCAATAAAACTTCACAAACATTAGAAAAAAACCCGAAGTTTTGGGTCTAATTAGTATTTTATATTTATGAAAATCAAACATTTACAGCCATGTTATGCGTGAATGCTTATCGTTATGGTAATCTAAGTGAACATAATTTATCTTGCAAAATATTATTGCTTATATATATATATAGGTACTGAAATAAATTAATTTAAGTTAATAATACATAAGATATGGATAAAATTAATACAATCAGACCCCGATTTACCGAACCAATATTTAACAATTTTCGCGATTTAAAGAATTTTTCTTTTCCCCTAGTTAAAAGGAAGCCCCCTCCCCCTATTTTTAAAATGATATATTTTTTTGTAAGGAACAGAAAAAGACTCTTTGAAAGCAGAAAATTTCGACGAGAAAGGGTGTAGCCCAGTGCTTCTCAAACTTTCAATATTGGCGACCCAATATTCAGTCATAATTTTCATCGCGCCTCCCCCCAATACAATAACAATAATGTTTTGAATTCAATAATACTATACTTTGACGTTAAAGCTGCAATACGACTTTAACCCCGTAACTGCCACCGCTGTATATAACTGTCTCGCTCAGCCAGTGTGTTAATTGCCCCGGACGTATATATACGTCTTTCCGAAGTACGATATTTTCTGTGCACTGCTATCCATAAATCAGAGGATTTGCTTGTTTATTACTTTTCTTCGCCCCCCTCCAATACATCACACACGCTTGCCTACGTGTTCAACGGTGGCAATTGGGGAGCGAATCGCGTAATTTTTAATCGGCATATAAGGGATTAATTATAAATCGTACAGACCTTCAAGATAAGTGTCGATTTTTGTTTTTAATTTTATATATGACAAGCCCATGAGTTCACTGGTAATTATTAAACTTGCTCAAAACTTAGTATTGTTAAATTAATTATGAAATACATTGCGCGATACTGATATATTTATAAATGTATTACATCAGTGTGAGTATTTTATTTTTTTACTATGTCAGAATGTATTCTGTTTGTGTTTACTTTCAGTAAATTAATAATTTTTTAAAATCTTTTGTTTTCGATTTTTCAATATGCTCGCGACCTACTCGTAGAGTTATCACGACCCTCTAGAGGGGCTCACCCCACAGTTTGAGAAACACTGGTATAGCCCATTATTACTCTTTACAGATACAGATGAGTCATGAGTATAAACTATACCCTTAGTTTTGAACAGGACAGGAAATTCGCTAATAGCAAGTTTAGCTGCTAAATAAAAAATGTGCAATTTCTATTTATGACTATTTTTTGCGAGTTGCTTGCAATAGAATTTTAAAAGAGAAGTGCAAAAAATTTGTATTTCTTTTGTATCCCGATATTATGAATAATCCAGAATTAACGAATAAACTGTTCATTCGCGATGAATTTGTTTAAGGTATCCGAATACGTTCGGAATCGTGATTTTAAAAAGCGTATAATTGGATAATATTTATAATATTTAGTGTCAATTAGATTATAAAACGTACATAAAATTGTTTTAAGAATAATATTACAGTAAAAAATTATTTAAGTACAATATTTTGATAAAAAATGAACATAGAATGACCCATTTTCAAACTATTCTCCTTTTGGGAAAAATGCTTCTATTACAATAATATTCTGCCTGTATATAGCTCAGACCTCTGTACAGAGGTTTAACTAGAATGTTTGAAATATATGACTTAGAAGTGGGTTTATCCATCTTTTTCGACATCAGAGGGGAGAAATTTTAAGGAAAAAAACGCCGATAATTATTTCAATTGGTTGTGACTCTGAAAATAATGTGGATTTTTCAAAAATCAAAGTCTAGCCTCTGTACAGAGGTTTGTGCTATATACAGGCAAAGTATTATTATAAAAGAAGCATTTTTCACAAAAGGAGAACATTTTGAAAAATGGTTATTCTAAGTTAATTTTTTGCCAAAATATTGTATTTAAATAATGTTTTTTGTCAAAATGTCCTTAAAACAGTTTTATACATGTATTCTAATCTAAGTGACACTAAATATCATGAAAATTATCCATTTATGCGCTTTTTTAAAATCACGGTTCCGAACGTAGTCGGATACCTTAAACGGGATCCGACTGTACTAATATTTTAAAGAGAAAAATAAAATGCATAGATACTTTCATTTTTAAAAGCCTTATAAGTATAAATAAAGTATTTATAAGGCAGTATCATAAAGGTTAATATTTTGGGATTACTGTGAACAGGAACAAAAACTTACTTTAACGGAACCATCTTCATCTTTGACATTGTTCCAAATAATACCATCATTACTGTGTGATAAAGTGTAAGCCGTGACCCATTGTGGAACGTCCTCTCTTCCTTTCGTGATTATTCCCGTCACGTTCGCTTCATCCAGAAAGTCCACCTAGTACAATGTCATAAATATTTTTTAGCCACAAATACTTTTAGTTGCCAATTATTCAGAAGAATTTTTTGAAGAAAATATTTTTTCTCCTGTTAAAAAAAATGGACAGTTACTTTCTAATATAATTTTTGTTCTGTAACATTACTGTTATCTTTCTTTGGTCTTTAAAAATTTTCCGGTTGGATAGTATAAACTGATTAAAATTAATTTTTTTTTTGTTTTCTGAAAATTGTAGATACAATAATAAATATAATCCTGTTTTTAGTAGCAAACTATTAAATAATTATTTTTCAATTCCTACTTTTAGCTCGAACTGTCTATTTATGTATTTATATATTTCTATATTTATCTTGGTGGAATTTTCAATCGTTAATAAAATACATTTTAAAGCGCTGAATTGAGCTGAAATTTTATATACAGGATCATTTTGGATGACAATACAATAAAGAATTACAAATAAAGCCACGTTGTTGACTTAGCGACCCTTTTGGCGACTTGTGTCAAAACTTGAAAAGGTTTTTTTCTCACGTGTTAAAGCATTCAGTTGGACTGAAATTAAAAGGACAATACGATACTTGAATGATAATTAAAAAAACTAATTACCACTTAATGTTGTGATTCTGTCCTATGTATATACATATTTATATTAATTGTAACTATTTAATAAAAAGTAGCTAAAATAAAATTTTTCGTTGTTGATCTAAGTAGGAATTGACTTTAAAACTATTTTTTTATATTACTTGTTTTTAAAGAAAATAGGAGTACATTAATTTTTTTTTCTCATTACTAATTCAGTATAATGAAAATGTACAAAGCAGCAAATGCTCATCTTAAAGGAATAAACATTTGCTTTCAAATAAAAATGCTTAAATGAAATTTAATGATTTATATGATGATGATGATGATAAAAGAGTAAATATTTTTTAAGGTTTAAGTTTATACAAATACTTTTCTTTCCCATCTCTTTTTAACAATTATTCAAAATGATGATCAAGAGGTATAGATACAAATCTTTCTTGGAATCTAATGGCAGAATTGGAAAATGAGTTTTCTAATTATAAAAAGTACTACTTTTTTTGTTGATTTTTAAAATGTATTTAAATTTTTTTCAAATAAAAACGTTGCTGTAATTGCACTCACTGCCATAAAAATTTGCGTACCAAGAAAAAGTTGTCAAAAGGAAACGAAATTTTACCTATGTAAGTACTACTTTGATATTAATAAGTGATTAGAAAATCAAGAAAAGGGATCAGGAAATTGCAGGAAAAAGTACAAATGAACGGAAGTTGTCGTACTCTTTTGGACCCTCTCTAGCGTGAATGCACCATACGATACGAGCGGGCATTGAGGCATAGAAGTTCTATCTGATGTCCTGAGACATCTTGCGTTCCATAGGTGCAGTAAACACGCCTCTAGTTCTACCAAACTCGTAGGCTGTCCAACTTGCCATCCCAAATGATCCCAGATATGTTCAATTGGTGACAAATCTGGAGCTCGAGCAGGCCAGGGAAGGGTGGTAATGTGGCGGGGGAAGTCTTGTGACATCCTTGCTGGGTGTGGTCGAGCATTGTTTTATTGAAAAAGGGGTTTTGGGACCCCTGCCATGAGTGGCAATACATGTGGTTGAAAATTGTCATGGACGCACCGCTGGGCTGTCATTGTGCTTTAGATCAATATTAGGGGTTACCTTTAGATCAATATTAGGGGTTAGGTAAGCACTGGTACGCCATACATTCACAGCAGCTGTGGGAGTGATGTGTCGCAGTAAAGCGGAGGCAGGATTGAGGCGTTCACCACGGGGCCTCCACACACGAATACGATTGTTCTCACAACTCAAGTTGAATCTAGATTCGTAGCTGAAGATAGCCTGATTTCATTCCGTTGCAATCCAATCCCGTAGTACGCGACACCAATACAAACAGAGGCATCGGTGGGTGGGTGGGTGTCATTGGCAGCACACGTAATGGGCGCAGCGATACCAGATGTCTTTCAGCCAGACGTCTTGCGATAGTTTGTGAAGACACAGGAGCCCGTAGTGAAGATGCTCTCTGTGTCTGGGCAGTAGCCAATGAGGCAGTTGGCTCTACACGTGTGTCTCGTACGATGTGACAGTCCTCTCGACGACTGGTCTCTCAAGGGTGACTTGAGCCTAGTCGCTGTGTAAATGACGTCTTTTCTGTCTACGGACCCCAACACCTCCTCACAGTCAAATCGGAACGGCTTACTTGACGAGCTATTCACCCAGCTTCCATCATCTCGATGATTCTTCCTCTTTCGAACTCTGACAGTTGCTCATAGTGTCTTCGATAGGGGCGTAACGGCATGTCTACATGTCAGCGCTTCCTTTGCAAAAGATTAAGAACACTTAAACAAAATCTGATTTCCTGTTTTATACTCCAAGGAGAAAGAAGTTCAAAGACCTCTAGTGGCAACCAATCTGCATTTCTAATCATTTGCATGTCTACCCGACATGTACTTTCATGCCAAGTCTTGTTACAAACCCACAATTATTTCTTGGTGCGAAATTTTTATGACAGTGAGGGTAACTGTGATTTTAATGAATCTTTCTCTTTTTTAATTTGTTTTTATTGTTACATTCCAAATATTTAAATCCTTTTTTCCTTTAAAAAACTTGCTTTTTTCTCTCTCAAACATTTTTAATTAATATTAAATATACACTGAAAAAAAACACTCATTTTAAAAAAATAACTGTAAGATCACTATCCCTTTAATAATTATTACTATTACACAAAAATTTGGATTGGTTGAGCATTTTTTTTTATAACATCGTGGGTAAAAGTCTTATAATCATGTTTCGTATTTTTAAAAGTGTTCAGAAGTATCTTTTGTATCAGGGGTTGGCAAATAACGGCCCAAAAAAGACCTTTAGGAAATCCGTTTTGAACCAATATTTCTTTCCCGTGCTAAATGAAACATTCGTCTTATAATATTCGCTATTAGGAAAACAGAATTCATTTATTAGGAAAACAAAGTAATTCGAAGTGTTTGTACTAAAAGATCACCTACAGAGTTTGGAGGACGAAATTGCACGAAAATTTCGGGATTTTAAGAAAATTGAGCCTCAATTCAACCTGCTCTGTTATTCTATTGTTTCTGATTTCCTGAGGAGCTGCAGTCAGATGACAGTATGAAGGAAATATTTAATGCTAGCACATTAACTTTAACAAATAGTCAGCTGAGAAATTTCCATAAATGAAGATATTTGCTGGGAAATTGTACTTTATATTTTAGTCGACTTATATTTGGGAGCAAAGTTTTTCGGGATTGAAGATCAAACTCCACTCAAACTCAGTGGCGCAACAGCCCATGAGGTCTAGGGCAATGACTTGAGAAAGCAATAACTCAAATTTCTAAGCTTAATAAATACAAATTACAACAAAGATTTATTGAAATATTAAATTTTAATTTTCCAATAAAAATTTAAAATATAGTATGAAGTTTTACTGCAATCATTTTGAAACGTGTCAGATTTTCATATGTGTTTCTTTCAAATTATGTGGAGTCAAAAACTCATTTATAATCATTATGGACACAAGAATAGAAATAAATAATTCAAAAAGATAAAAATTTCGAGAACATATAATTTTTAATTATTTTATATATTGTCAAGTGAAGAAACATTTCAGCTTTAAGAAATAATTAATCATTGTCACATTAAACGTCTTTGTATAATAGTTTATAGCCTTTGTTAGAGACAAATTTGCATAACATATATCATTATTACATGATTGTAAATATTATTCCATAAATTATTATGACCGTTCTCTGTTTCGGCAATTGGCTTAGAAAAAATTTAACATAACGATAATTGCGAGAAAAAGAGGAATTACTGTACAGTTATGCATAAAACATTAGTTCAAATGAGTTTTTAAAGTACATTTTTTCATATAAACAATTGTTTCTTAGAGATAAAAATAATCATCAATTTATCTTGGTTTGAAAGCATAAAAGTAAAGTTATTTGCAGGGGAAAAATTCCTTTTATCTATATTTACTTCAATGCTTTCATTTTAAGAAATTTTAGAAAGTTTTAGTTATAAATATAAGAATTAATATATCACCTATATTAAAGGTATGACTTATAAATGATCTTCTGGTTCAATTTTTGATTTTTCCGGTAATTTAAATTATAACGTAAATTATTATAGTTGATCCAGGTCATAAAACTATAAAATTTAAACATTAGATCAGGAATTATCCAAATGTGTAGGAATAAGCAGATGTTTTGCACCAAAAGTTCGTTTATACTTTAAAAATTCATAAAAAGGAAGACATGATGATAAAGAAGAGCTGTTTGTAAGAAAAGGCTCATAAGGTAATCGGATATTTTTAGTAGACAAAAAATTTTTATGGTCAAAAATGTCACTGGCAGAGGGCGCTGACAGCAGAATTATGCAAATTAATCTAATAAAAGACGGTGATACACGAGGATTACTCATCTGCTTTCAGAATGTTATCATTATCCGAACGAGATTTGTTAAAATTATTCTATTTTATTGGAGAGTCAGTAATTGTTGCGTTACAGAAATTTCGCTCAACGAAAGAAATGAAGGCAACGAATGGTTGGTCACATATCGTGTACTGTAATAAAGAAGCTTCTCAAAAACGGTTTGAAAAAAGTGGCTTTTTGGAGGATTGACCACGAATTGCAAGACCACCGTAGGCAGAGGTAGAATAGGTTAGCGGTAGAATAGTTCACGGAAAATAGCAGTAGTTTCTGAAATTAATTACGACATGTTGCATTAAACTATTTTTATTTTTATTTATCCAATGCCCGTGCTTGGCATCTTGACCATTTGAAACCGAACCTTCCAGTACCGATGAATATCTGACTGACGACGTCGTGAGTCGGAAATTCATCGAGTCCACTGCATTGGAACAGGTGGTCTCCATTCATTCTGGCATGACTGCAGAGCGAGCAGGCCAAGCCAGAGGAGGTATACTCCCAAAAAGTCATGTCTGGTGGTTAGTCGAAAGCGAGCAATAACCTCGGCTCTCTCCAGGTTTCTCGGGATTGGATCAACAGCGGCCAGAATTTCCCCATGGCTTTCCAAGGCCCTTGTTTTTTTGGACCATGACAGTATATTTGTCAATGAATGTGGAAATTATTCCGGTTGAGACGTCTCGGCTCCCTGTTTGGCTTTTTGGTCGGTTCTCTTATTGCCGAGGATCTCAACATGACTTGGGACCCACAGTCGAGCCATATGCGATTAGCTCTACAATTTTAGTTCGACACTCAGTTGTGTTAAGGCATTCAGTTGGTGTATCACTGCTTAGTACTAAAATTGAAGTTGAGAAGTCTATGAAAAAGACAACTTTTGCGGGAGCTAGACAAGCAGCTAGTAATTGCACTGTAGCTTCACAGACAGCCAAGACCTCATTAGCGTAGTCGGTGGCGTTTTTTCCCCATGTCCAATAAGTCCTCGAACAGCCGACAGAACTATTCCGCTCCGCTTCTAGTTTTATATGGCATGTATGAACCGTCAGTGTAGATATAGATCTACTCATACGCTTGTTCGATCATTTCCAGAGCACAGGATTTTAGCATTAAATTGTAACGGGCGTTGTGAGTTGCCTTAGTTGTGTCGGGCGATATTTTGGAGGTTGTGTTAAGCAATTGTTATCAAAAGAATATAGGAATAGAGCCTACTGCTGTTTTATTCCTTGTGTTTTAGAGTTCTCAACGATCTCTACCGGTGACATTTTAACTAAAAATTTTTGGTTCTGAAAAAATCCGACTTTTTAATCATCCCAAATTACACTACATTATCATTATTTTGTCCTTTTTTATTAATTCTTAAAGTTTTAATAAAACTTTTAATGTATGCGGTATTTAATATTAATGTAATTACACGTATTACATTTCATTTGAAATTCTTTTTAGTAATTTCAATACGCTAATCATTAATGTTTATTTAGACTGAACATTGATATCTTAAATGAGAATCTAGACTTTTAATCTATCGCATTTAAGATAATAGCATTGAGATTTAGATAAATAGTACTTTGTGAAATCTACGGATGAAAATGAAATTGGATTTAATTTTACTAAGGCATTTTTCATAGGTCACTTTTTCCGAACGTACTTTTATTCCTAGTACTGAAAACTCTGACTCGACTGAACAAACAAAAAATTAGTATGTAAATATTTTATTTAAATAGTACGAAGCTATAAAATCAAGGTAGCTATCTGACGTATTCCATATAAAAATTATGCAACAAATTTCCCTCGCACATGGAGAAATGATTCAGTATTTTCAAAGCTAAGAGATTTTTGTAAATCTATACAGTGCATTTACAATATTTTGTGGTTTTAATATAATTTTTTTCCAACAAAGTATAAAAAATTTTGATCCTTAAGGCTGAGAATTCTTATAATTTTTTTTAAAAAACAGTTAATGATATATACATACCCAGATATTGAAAAAAAAAATAATGAATAAAATTTCATTTATGGGATATTACTTCTTTCCAAGATATTTTGGAAATTGATGAAATACATATATTTCATGAACCACCTAAATAAATTATTTTCACAAATAATTATTAATAAAATGTACTTTAATGTTAATTATTGAATTAATTTTATAACTATTTTCATTCGAAAAAAATATTATATAGTTCTATTTTAAAAAAACATATAAGATAAGTTTCAGAAATCTGTACCTAATACAACCCTTTAAAACAGCATTGGAATTTTATCACACCTTTAGTTAATTAATGAACATTAGTTCATTGTAGTATAGATCAGTAGTTGAGATGGCAACGCTTGAATTGTTGGTACTCACTATCCTAACCATATTGACAATATTGAATAAAACTGTACGAATTCTGTGAACGAAATATGCAGAGTACGCACTATTTGAAAAATAATAAGTAAATACAAATACATAATAATCAATAGGAAAAAGAATAATTAATTTTATCACTTGGTTGAATTATTTTCATATTATTATTATTAATAATAAATTAATTATTAAATTTTTTTTAAAAAAAAATTTGGTAAATCTCAGATTTGCATTTTAGTCAAGCTTGTCTTCAACAAAGGGCTAAGCTTAGAATTGTGGCAATTATATAGAGAAATAGAAAACAAAGTACATGGTTGCCAATTTGGAGAGTTATGAAATTTGGTATGATTGAGATGATACGTAAGTACCGAATTTTCTTCGAATTAACTGTGGACTCGTATATAAATGACCGTAATTTATTGTATAACTATTTACTATATTACAGTTATGAAATTATTTGTTAAAAATATTTGGTTAAATTAATAATTAAAATTAACTCCCTTATTCATAATTGGTTTCGAAATTTTGAAATTGGATTCCCATTTGATGGAATAGTTTTTTTTTTTTTTTTTTGTTTTGCGTCACAGGAATTCACTTTTATTAATTTATTTCTTAACGGATTCTACTATTATGACTGTAATGAGAAAAAAAAAATTTGAATTAAATGTAGTTACAGCGAAGCATTCACCTGTAGGTATTGATCATCATCGGCAAAGGCTGGCACCCACGCTGAATCAGATCCTAATCTAGCATTCTCTGGGGTAAAAGCTGAATTATAAGTACTAGATGCTGATAACTGACTGTCAAGAAGGGCTCCATTTTCGAGATCGATTGGATCCAAGCATTCTAAAAAGAGAACATTTTTTAAGGAAAAAAACACAGAATTTGTATTAAAAAAAACTGTTTCTCTAAAAATATTATCGGTTTTCTTTAATATAGAATTAAATTTAGTAGCTCTTACTCAAATATTATTTCGAAATACATTTTAGTGTTTGTGTTACGGTTAAAGAGCTAGAAAGCCGTTAATGTCCAAATTACCTATCTAATCTGGATATTAACTGATTTGTTACGTTAAAGTGAGGAATTAAGAACCTTCCGCATTTTAACAAGGTAATGTTCTCATTAATGTATGTGTGGTTTCCGTATCGTTAAGGTTGAAAAGTTCCTCTCATTCGCTTTCTGTTTGGAATTTTTATTAAACGTTGACTCATCTCAGAATAATTTATCCGAAGCATTTAGAAACACAATGACAGAGACAATAAATGTACTCGATAAAAGATTCCTTAAATGAATTAAATTACGGGTCTTCTGGAAACAAATTAAATGTTTAAAGTTCCAATGCTGTGCCTTAATTGCAATAATATGTTTGATTATTTTTGTATCATAGTCTTACAATTGATTTATTATTGATTATCTCAACTAATGTGTTGATTGTTCGATTGTATAAACGTTATTCTTTAGATATCAAAAATAAATAAATATTTAATTTAAGCGTACAGAAACGTTACTACTGTTCCACAAAAAAACTTATTATCCCTCTCCCTATAATAAGCCTAATAAATATAATGTGCTGGTTATCTAGGTAACTCGCACATTACCTTAGTAATTTGGGAGGAATGAAACAATTTTCTGTATTTAAAGGGATTATTTTAGTTATTGCGCAGATAACCTAGCTAATATGACGATTAACTGATTTCTGCATTTTAACGGTAACATTTATATTGTGTTGATAGTTACGATTATAATTCGATAAAAATGTTTTTAACTTAAACAAGTAATATAAAAAAATAGTTTTTAAGTCAATTCCTACTTAGATCAACAACGAAAAATTTTATTTTAGCTACTTTTTATTAAATAGTTACAATTAATATAAATATGTATATACATAGGACAGAATCACATTAAGTGGTAATTAGTTTTTTAATTATCATTAAAGTATCGTATTGTCCTTTTAATTTCAGTCCAACTGAATGCCTTAACACGCAAGGAAAAAACCTTTTCAAGTTTTGACAAGTCGCCAAAATGGTCGCTGTATCGCCAACGTGGCTGTATTTGTAATTCTTTAAATAATTAGTTTTAATGCATTAATTTTTTTAATTATAATTAAATTATTGTATTGTCATCCAAAATGATCCTGTATATAAAATTTCAGCTCAATTCAGCGCTTTAAAATGTATTTTATTAATGATTGAAAATTCCACCAAGATAAATAAATAAATATAAAAATATATAAATAAATAAATATATAGACAGTGCGAGCTAATAGTAGGAATTGAAAAAATTAATAGAAAGAACTTTATGAAAACTTAGAAATGATACGTTTTGGAAAAGCGTTAAAGCAGAGACCTCTGGATACTTCATTCAAGTTAAGAATTAAAAAGACAGATAATTGCAACAGTGCTAAACTGCAAAAAATCGATAACTGGATGCTCTGACTTTCTTAGAACATCTAAGTTGAACTGCTAAATACAATAATAGATGAACCTAAAAGTGAAGTTGCGAAACAGTAAGGAAAATCAAAGAGAAATTAATAGAAATAAAACGTAACAATGAGAAAGAATTTGAATAACAAAAAAAAAAATTATCACAGAAAGAAAACGAAATACTAGTTGTCACTATGAAAAACAAAAGAAAAACTATAACTAAGAAATTTAAATCAGATATTAAGTTTAATGCTGAAATTTCTTCGTACAAATACAGTTAGTCTGTATGCTGGAAGGTCAGATTTCAGAGATTGCAAATGTATTGAGTTCCTTTACCTCTACCAGACCTAATACCAGATATTAAAGCACATACTGCACTTACATATAGAAGACGATAAAATTGCACAGACGATTATAATAAACTAAAAATATTGCTTCTAAAGAAGTTTCGAGAAATTTTAGACAAGCTTTTTGTGAACCATGACAAAAGCATAGAAATTACTTGGATTGAATCAGGCGAAATTAAAAATTATTTACAGAATATATACTATGTTTGTCTCAAATTGTATCCAGAGAAATTGCAGACGAGACGATTATAATTATCTTAAAAGTTTGGTTCTAAATTTTTTTTTTAAATGACTCAATTTTGTGAATAACTGATATAGGTAATAGAAGAATGAAGCGCGATTCCGAGAAAGTGAGTTTTGAAGAGAGATTCTTAGAATTTTAAACCAATTTCGCAGCCTCTATCAATGTGAAACTCACGCATGCATGCACATATTTAACTCCTATTCATGTCTCTTCAAGTTCAAATAATTTTTTTGAAACTTGTAGTGGATGACACTTGATGTTAATACAGTTTTTCAAATATTAACTCATTAATTCTATTTAATCAATGAATTAATAGTAACAAACAAAAATCATAATCCAACACCGTATATAAAAAAGGAAAATCGCTCGTTGTGTCCCTGTATCGCAATGGATTGCGCGTTAGACTTTTAATTAAAAGGTCATAAGTTCGAATCCTACCTAGGATGGCCTGATTTCTAAGAATGCGATTTATGAATGAATAAATAGTAATAAACAAAAATAATAGTTCAACAACATATGTAGAAAGAAAAATGGAAAATTTCAAGGAAAATCACTTTCTATTATGCCATTTAGTATTGTGATTCTGTCATATGTATATACATATTTATATTAATTGTAATTATTTAGTAAAAAGTAACTAATATATATAAACTTTTTCTTTGTTGACTTAAGTAGGAATTGACTTAAATTTTCTTTTTCAATTTACTTGTTACTTCTAAGTATAAAATTTCAAATTAGATCTAATTTTTTTCAAGTTTATATCTCTGGATTGTTTTTTTGGTTGGCTTCAGAATAAGTGTACAATATTCCATCTCGATGCTCGCATAATACAATTTTTTCAAAAATAACTCTTGGAGCATAGTTAAAAATAATATAAATCTTTGTTTCAATTTTCTTTCTTCCACATACCAATAACTCACGTCACGTAACAACATGAAAGTTAATGGTATCACAGAATTATCACGAAAGTTTTAGAAGTCATTTTTGTACAAAAAGTTTCAGAATGCAGGAAGTGTGAACTTCTTGAGATATAATGACTCATTAAATTATAATATTCTAAAAGGAAGATCTACGTTTCTTTAAATCAGATCTTTAGGAGCATTTGAAATTCGAAGAGTTCTTTTTATGATATTTGAGTTGTAGGCTGTCGAACTAAGTTTGACTGGAACCTTTCATTTTCGCTGAATCTAATAGACATTCAAAGAATATTTTGCTTTCATTTTGAAAATTCGTTCAAAATTTTCTTAAAGAAGTGTGAGGCAATTAAGTCAGTAAAATAATTAAATAGTATTACAATTTAAAATATGTTAGTAAATTTTAAGCAATAGTACATATATTTATCTTAGTTATTTATAATCAATGGTTGTTTATATGGTCTAATGAATGCATGTTTTCCCAAACTTTGTGTAACATCGACCCTTTTAACAGAACAATTTCTTCATGGACCCCTTACAATTTCTTTATAATATACAGCATACAATATAATTATAATACTAATAATTGCAGAACAGAAATTAAAGATAGCAGTTGAACTAATAATATGAACAAATTAGAATAAGTGTTTATTAGGATTTATGTTTTGTTTTTTATTCTATGGCATTCCGCTTCAGATGCGTGAATCTAACCAACCTTATGCACACATACAAATGTATGATATTTCTATACATATAAAAACATCATTACCTAATGCTTAAAATACTTAAAAATTAAGTAAAATTTTGAAAGAAAAATATTGTTATCGACCCCCAATACACCCTTAGAATTTTGCAAACCCTTAATAAACTTCCTCAGAACCCCATAGGGGTGCTAATGGACTTCTTTGGAAACTTCAGATCAAATATTTATCTTGTGGTTAGCCTATCTGCTATAATATTTCCTTATGTACATTAATCGTAAAGTGCTGGTGGAGAAACCTGTATTATTTTAAAAGCTTGGTGATAAATTAAGATAAGAACGTTTTTTTTCACATATATATAGAAGAGAAATCATGGAAGTATACTTAAAATAAAGGTAAGCTGATAATTTTCAATGAATAAATTACAGAAAATTTAATTTCCCTTAAACATCAGTTCTTTAAACGCCAATTTTAAACACATTTTCCCATTCACGCTCTTTACATTAACTTTTCATTTACTAAGTATGAGCTTGAGTGACATGGATTTAAACAGGAAAAGAGTACGTGATCTTTCTCAAGCCAATTTAAACAAACAACAGGAAATAAAAAGCCATACCTATTTTCAATATATTTCTGTTAATTTTTAATTTTTCAATATGAAAATATTTTATAACCATCGAAGTTTTGAAGTTTTAGTTAGAAAATTCATTCACTGCAATTAATTGTATTTAAGGTATCCGACTATGTTCGGAACCGAGATTTTGCAAAAGCGTGTAAATGGATAAAATTTATGATATTTAGTGTCACTTAGATTAGAAAATGTATATTAAATTGTTTTAAGAATAGTATTATAATAAAAAATGATTTGAGTACAATATTTTGACAAAAAATGAACATAGAATGACCCATTTTCAAAATATTCTCCTTTTGTGAAAAATGCTTTTATTATAATAATATTTTGCTTATATATAGCTCAGACCTCTGTACAGAGGCTGAACTAGAATTTTTGAAATATATAACTTAGAAGAGGGTTTATCCATGTTTTATGACAATAGAGGGGAAACATTTTAAGAAAAAAACACCGATAATTATTTCAATGAGTTGTAAATCTGAAAATAATGTGAATTTTTCAAAATTCATAGTTGAGCCTCTGTACAGAGGTCTGAGGTATATACAGGCAAAATATTATTATAATAGAAGCATTTTTCACAAAAGGAGAATATTTTGAAAAAAGGTCATTCTATGTTTATTTTTTGCCGAAATATTGTATCTAAATAATTTTGTTTTGTCAAAATGTCATTAAAACAATTTTATATATGTATTCTAATCTAAGTGACACTAAATAGCATGAAAATTATCCATTTAAGAACTTTTTTAAAATCACGGTTCCGAACGTAGTCGGGTAACTTAAGATTATTTGTTACATCTTTTATGTCCACAATTTTTTGTTTTAATTGAAAATACCTAATTTTATGCACTAGTAACGTTTTTACGTCACACATCTGAAAACTCGGTTTCTTTTTGTGGAAAGGATAGCCCCCTTTGCTATGCACACGTGCATCCCTAAATATTGTGGGGTCTTTAATTTATCATCGCGTCAAAATTGATGGCCATGCACCCCAACAGAATGGATTCGACACTTGACCGCAAGCCGGAAATTCTGAGAGTAATTCGAGATGTCAGAAAAAATACCCGTCCTCATCCCAAGACTTGGGAATGGAGAGGAGTCCATTGGAAAACATCGAAGAGAACAGTAGTGTGGCTTCCTCCCTCAGAAATATCATATTCTGAACTCTAATGAAATAACCAATATTATGAACAACTTCAGTGTAAATGAATATACGGTAATTAATAGCTGTGGTGTAAATAAACCTAATATTTAGTTTACTAGCTCTCCCTCTACCTGAAAATTTCTGATTTTCTGAAAAGTTACAACTCTCTTCATTTGGCCATTATCTAAAGTCGATTGGAGAAGGGAAATTTTTGAATTAGGGTTAAGGTATCCGACTACATTCGGAACCGTGATTTTGAAAAAGCGTATAAATGGATAATATTTAGGATATTTAGTGTCACTTAGATTAGAAAACGTATATAAAATTATTTTAAGAATAGTATTACAATAAAAAAACTATTTTGACAAAAAATGAACATAGAATGACTCATTTTTAAAATATTCTCCTTTTGTGAAAAATGCTTCTATTATAAAAATATTTTGCCTGTATATCAGTGTTTCTCAAACTTTAAATTTTCGCGACTCAATATTTAATCATAATTTTCATCACGCCCCCCTCCATACAATAATAATGTATCGAATTCAATAATGCTATTCTTTCACGCTAAAGCTGCACTACAACTTAAACCTCGTAAGGGACACCTGCGTATATAAACGTTTCGCTCAGCCAAAGCATTATATTTTCCAGACGTATATATACGTCTTTCAGAAATACGATGTTTTCTGTGCAATGCTATCCATAAAATTATTCCCTAGGCCTTGGAATGCAATAAAAGGGTCTCAACAATGTTTGCAAAGAATTTAATAAATTCAGAGGATTTGCTCCCCCTCCCCTTATCACATTCGCAGGTGTACTTGGAAAATGGTAGCATCAGGGAGCGAATCGCGTAACTTTTAATCAGCAGTTAAGGAATTAATTGTAAACCGTACAAATTATAAAGATAAGTGTTAATACAAGGCAATGGGGTCACTGGTAATTATCAAACTTGTTCTTGACTTAGTATTGTTAAACTAATTATAAAATTCATCGTACCGTACTCATAGATTTATAAGTATTATATCAGTGTAAATGTGTCTTTCACTTTTTATTATGTTACACAGCATTTTGTTTACTTTCAGTAAATTAAAATTTTTTTTAAAAATAATCTTCTGTTTTCGACATTTTAATTTGCTCGCGCCTCCCTTGCAGAGTTATCACGCCCTCTAGGGGGTCGTGCCCCACAGTTTGAGAAACGCTGCTGTATATATCTCAGACTCTGTACAGAGGCTCAACTAGAAGTTTTGAAATATATAGCATAGAAGTGGGTTTATCCATGTTTTACGACAACAGAGGGGAGAAATTTTAAGAAAAAAACGCCAATAATTATTTCAATGGGTTGTAACTCTAAAAATAATGTGAATTTTTCAAAAATCATAGTTGAGCCTCTGTACAGAGGTCTGAGATATACAGGCAAAATATTATTATAATAGAAGCAATTTTCACAAAAAAGAGAACATTTTGTAAAAAGGTTATTCTAAGTTAAATTTTTGCCGAAATATTGTATTTAAATAATTTACTTTTGTTAAAATGTTCTTAAAACAATTTTATACATGTATTCTAATCTAAGTGACACTAAATATCATTACAATTATCCATTTATGTGCTTTTTTAAAATCACGGTTCCGAACGTAGTTGTGGATAACTTAATTGTAATATTTTTAAAGTGGAAAATATTTATTTGCATCTAACTTAAGTTTCTAGAGGATGTAATCTCTTTAAATTTATATTTGATGTGGTCTCATTAGGACTGTAAGTAATCTGATCTAAGTATCTTACACAAAAATATTTCCTACACATCAAGTTCAAAGCATGCTTATCCAGTATTTTTAATAATTTTGATCTTAAAACGCGGGAAATTTTCCTAGACAAAGCAGATGATAGTTCATAAATGAAGATAGATGGCTTTTTAATGAGTTTATGCGTCTGAATACTTTTGAGGAATCAGAAGATAATGGAAAAAAATTTAAATTAAAACAAAATAAAGTGATTTAACCTTACTCAAAATATTTATGCTTTTAAGAAATGTATCGTTAAGGTATCCGACTACGTTTGGGACCATGATTTTGCAAAATCGTATAAATGGATAATACTTATGATATTTAGGGCCACTTAGATTATAAAATGTATATAAAATTGTTTTAAGAGTAGTATTACAATGAAAAATTATTTAAGTACAGAGAGTATTTGACAAAAAATGAAAATAGAAGGGGACTCATTTTCAAAATATTCTCCTTTTGTGAAAAATGCTTCTATTATAATAATATTTTGCTTGTATATAGATCAGACCTCTGTACAGAGGGTCAACTAGAATTTTTGAAATATATAACTTAGAAGTGGGTTTACCCATGTTTTACGACAACAGAGAGGAGAAATTTTAAGAAAAAAAAACGCCGATCATTATTTCAATGGGTTTAACTCTGAAAATAATGTGAATTTTTCAAAAATCATAATTCAAACTTTCTGGGGAAGTCTTTACTTTATATAAACACATTATTATTTTAGAAGCAATTTTTTATAAAATGAGATCATTTTGAAAAAAGATTATTCTAAGTTAATTCTTTGCCAAAATATTGTATTTGAATAATTTTTTTTATCAAAATGTCCTTAAAATCATTTTATACATATATTCTAATCTAAGTGACACTAAATATCATGAAAAATATCAATTTATGAGCTTTTTTAAAATCATGGTTTCGAACGTAGTCGATACCTTAAATGTAATCTGGGATAAAAGTATTGCGATAGAAATTGTTTACCTAATTTTTTTCATTACAATTTGTTATAGCTATGAATGTGAACTAGAGAGGAATTTTACTTTTAAATAAATCATCAATTGATCGAAAAATATATCCATAAATTTTATCCATCTTTTTTCAATCTCATGGTGTTCTAACCATTTATTTTTTTTATTCGTATCAACTGTACTGGGAATTCATTCGTGTTAAACTTATATTTTTAAATAAATATTTCAACAAATAAACAAAATACAATTCATAATTTATTATATTGCACTCGTATAGTTTAGTTTTGTTAATTTATTCATAGTTCTGTTGCAGATGATTCGATATAAATTGTACTCATCAGTTCCAAGACATTTGTATAAATGACAAATTGACACATTATGAAAAAACTAATAAAAAATTAGTAAAATTTTTTTAAGTCAATTCTTACTTAAGTAAAAAAAAAAGAACATTTTTATTTTACTTCCTTTTTATTAAATAGTTACAATTAATATAAATATATATATATACATATGACAGAACCAAACTATTAAATAACAAAATAGAAAGCAGTTTTCCTTGCAATTTTCCGTTTTCCTTTCTACATATGGTGTTGGACTACATTTTGTTACTATATTTATTCCTTAATTAAATTCAATTATTCTAATAAAATAGTTATAGTAAAAATGAAATCACATTCTCAGAAATTAGGCCACCCAGGTAGGATTGGAACCCACGACGTTTGGATTAGAAATCCAACGTGCTATTCATTGCGCTACCGGGGCACAACGAACGATTTTTCTTTCTATTTATGCTGTTAGACTATTTTTTCTCGTTACTATTTATTCATTTTTTAATTTAATTAATCAATTAATATTTGAAAAAAACCTGTATTAACATCAAGTGCAAGTAATATCATCTACAAGTTTAAAAAATGTATTTGAACTTGTACTATATATATATATAGGGAGAGAGTCAACTAATAGTAGAAATTTAATGAATCCGTGATGCAGGAAACATATGTAATTAACGTTGGCGAGGAACGTAGGAACCAACGATTGATGTTTATAGCATACAAATAAATTAATATTAAACATTTCAATACATACAGAATGAATAGTATTAGAATTTTGCGTGGGGATAGGGGCAGAAGACAGTTGATAGTATTAGTTGATATAATAACAGATTTATTGACGGACAAAGGACGAACAAAAGACTACACGAAGATAAATCAACCACACAAATATAATAGATTATTTACATTAGCTGAAAACGTACTCGTTATGAACAAGCTTTACAGCGTTCCAGAAACGTCTCTCTCGAACAGATCCTCTAACCAGGAACTCGGAGAAAATTTCTCTCTCAATTTGCAGTCAATATACAAGACTAAACTTGAAAACCGAACGACTAATTTCTGAACTCAGATGTCCCTGATATAGCCTTAGGGAAATTTTCAGAAGAGTCGATTCCAGAAACTTCTCGTTTCTTCATTGGCAGTGTAACGTCACCAAATCTGTCACCAAAAGCGTTCAAATCACTAATCTGGTAACCCTGTTGAAATATAGGATTGCCATAATTTTAGTCAAGTTAATGCAGGGAAAAGTTTCCCTGTGGTCGCCCATCCTGTATAGTGATTAGTGAAGCTGACTGCGATGCCGTTGGGTCTGGGTTCGAATCCTGGAGAAGGCATGGATGTTTGCAAGTGTATAGTGTCTTCGTGCCATGGGGGTACTCTAAATAGCCGTCGAGTTGCAAATCCTCTTGCGAGGTTGGTGGAAGGGAAAGAGAGGTGGAAGGCTCCTGACCACCCCCAAGGTATTATCCCTCAAAATCGGGTGGAACCGAGCGAAATCGCACTGTCACCTGCATGTTGCTCAATCCCTTGCTCAAGGCTAACGCCAGGCGTAAAAAATCTAGTCCTTAGCTGCGATGAATTTCGTGGACCTTAATGTAATGTTACTGTCTATCAGGTGGCATAAGCAACAACAGAGATTTCCTCTGTAAAACTCTTTTTCCCACAAGCAATATATCATCGCAGTTAAAGCAATATATTTCGTGTGTTTCAATATGAAAATCGAAAACAAATTATAAAGAGCTTGCGAATTACAGAAAAAAACATTCATGTGCTCGATTGAGAATTAAAACCTCAAGAGGAATTTTAAGAAAATGTCACAGCGAAACAATTTAAAAAGCTGTTTCCCACTAATCCCAACACAGTTGTGACCATAGAAGGATAATAGCTCAGTACAAAGTACCAGCAAAAGAATAACAATGAAAAAAAAAAGCTTTGTGAGCATATACGGGTTAATTAAAAAACTTCACATGGATGGTTTCAATTATGCAGAAAAGTTAACAACAGCCTAAAACAGTAAGCCAAACAATTAGTGGAAAACAAAGGAATAGCATCATTGTTCTGCAAAATATATCCCTTATGAGAGTAGAAAACCTTTCAGTAGACAACAGCTGGGAGAAATTTTCGCCATTTCATGGTTCGTTTCCTTTTTAAGGTATACTGCAGAGGTGGTCAGCTGCAACTTTTTTAAATTTGTGTGTTATGTTAAGTATATAAGTTTAGGCAAACTTTTAAAATTAAAAGTTAATGAAAAGTTAAGCCGTATACTTGAAAAGATTTTGTATTTTACCGGCATTATATAAAGAATGTATTCATTAAAATATTTTCGATAGTAATTCCTTAATATATTATGCACTTTTTAACTATAATATTTTGTACTTGACGTATTGATATTCCAAAAATTGCACTATTGGTATTCTAAAATCTGTATTGATATTCTAACATCTGTATCGATATGCAGTTGTATTAATATTCTAAAAATAATAAACTTAAACTATACTAAAGAGTAAAAATTTGAAGACTAAAGATTTATTTTCTATTATTATCTGAACTATATTTAATAAAGATAATTTATTTCATTGTTATTTCTTACCTTTTGGTGACGGTGTAGTGGTTACTGGTCGTATTGGAAGTACATTTCCCATTCTTCCTTCTGAAATTCAATATGTTACATTAGATTTGAATGTTTATGTGTATGTGATATATATCATAGATTAAAATGCGTGAACATATGTGTAATAACAATTATAAAATATGTATGAAATGCAGTTGTATAAATAAAAGTTTTCTAAAAACTCAATATTTTCACTCATCTTAAAACATACTTTAATGTAACATAATATGCTGAATTCATGAGCCAATTCGCGAAAAACAAAAACAAAAGAGAAATATTGAAGTTGCAAGTTTCAATTACTTAAAATTCTGAAATTTTAAAGGTTTTTCAAAAAAGACAAAAGATAGAGAAATATGTAATAATTTATAATTGAAAAGACAACGTTATATAGGAATGTCATAATTGTAATATTGTTAAAAGTACAGGATGTAAAATTGTTATATATTATGCATACTTACAGATTGAAATTAGTTTATAATTAGATAGCAGGAAGCATAAATTTTAACTGTATTGTTCATTAAAGTAATCTATTAATTGTTTTCCATAAATGCGAGTCATATAAGATTCGTTAATTTAGTTCAAATATAAATATTTATATTTTTATAAAATGAAACATTAACACACATTACATGCTAATATAATAAACATGGGAAATTCTAAATTATAAACTTTTACTAAATTAGATTAAAATTTGCTTAGACTAAAATTTATAATTTAGTTAGGAAAGGAAATGTATTAGAGTCACATTCACCAATAAAGCTAACTCGAATAATAGACATAAGATATTTAGAATAATTTTTTAATTCAAGGTAGCAATTCTATAGAAATATCTGAAAAATTAGACATCAAAGCATTATGTTGGCTGGTCTTTTTTAAAACTTAAAATTAGATTATTTTCAACAGTCATCAAATAGATTAACACTCAGGAAAAAAAATGCTATATTTCTGATCCTTACATGTACCAAATATTTTGTCAAGGAATTCAAAACTGCTTTACCAGTTTTCGAAGTGGGGCTATAACAAGTTATATGAAGCAAGAGATTAATCTAATGCTTCTCAAACTTTCAATATTTCCCAATATTCATTTTACCAATTCAATATTTACCCAATATTCAATCATTGTTTCATCACGCCTCCACCTCTTCATACAATAACAATGTATTGAATTTTATAATACTATACATTGACTCAGACTACAATGCAACTGTAACCTCTTAGGCGTCACCGGTGGATATAAACGTCTCTCTCAGTCGAAGCGTTAATTGCCTCGTATGTATATTTACGTCTTTCTGAAGTACGAACTTTTCTGCGCATTGCGGCTCATAAGATAGTTGCGAAGGATTTGGATTGTAATAAAAGTACATTGACAGTTATTGTGAAGGATTTGCTTATTTCAGAGGATTTGCTTATTTTTATGCCTTTTCTCTCCCCCCCCCCACCAATACATCCCATACGCGTGCCTACGTGGAAAACGGTGGCTGGCATTGGGGAGGGGGGCGAATCGTGTAACTTTAAATCGGCAGTTAAGGGATTAATTATAAACCGTTCAAATTATCAAGATACGTGTTAATTTTTGTATATAATTTTATATGTAACAAGCCCACAAGGGGTTACTAGTAATTATTAAACGTGTTCTTAACAAATAATCATTAAATTAATTGTAAAATACATTGCCCAGTACTGATACATTTATAAGTGTATTGTGTCAGTGTAAATGTGAATTTTATTTTTTATTTTTTCAGAATGTACTTTGTTTACTTTCAGTAAATTAATGTTTTTTTTAAATAATCTTTTTTCTCAACTTTTCGATATGCTCGCGCCCTTCTCGTAGAGTTATCGTGCCCTTCTAGGGGCATGTCCCACAGTTTGAGAAACGCAGGATTAACCTCAAGTGAACTGAAAAATTAAATTTTAACCATTAGCTTAGAAGCAATTGAACAAAAGTTAAACTTTTACGTTCCTCTTCTTTTTAACGAAATTACCCACACTAACTCTTCTGTATTGTTGATGTAAGACTTTATATTTACACCAGCTAAATGTTAATTTCCCGATATTAAACCACTAAAAGTTTTAATCATTGTAGTAAGTAGACATCGCTTAGCAATTCCTTGTACATCATTACTTCGAACACATGTAACGCGAAAATAAAAACCCCTTTTCTAGCTTGTATATTTATTGGTGTAGATTTTATCTATTTTCCGCTAAATTAACTTCTATTTCGCATGAATAGCACTTAGAATGATGGTGCAATCTAATGCTAACTCTCCGTGACTAAGAGTTTCAAGATAAATTGTTTAACTTATTCACGAGTTTGTTAACAAGGTTAAACTTTCGTCGAAATTTTCTCTTCCAACTCTCTCCACCGTTAGGAATTGAAGGATACTGAACTTGAAAAGCCTTTCTCAGTTTGAAAGCCTTCATCCTATATGATGAAGGTTTGATGGCATACTTTCTTCGAAAAAGAATTAGGTTGATGTTGAAAGTCTCTGGACCATATCTAATCGGAGAATTAAGTATGCTTTTATAAGTTTTGTCAATAATATTATAGAAACTATTCCATTATTTTAATTTAAATATTTGTTATTAATACATTCATAGTTAAATTACATCGCTAGATTTATAATAAATCAGAAGTGATAATGGCTTTAAAAGCCACATGAATTAGATTATGTTAAGCTGTATTATTAGCTGAATTATGTTATGCAACTAGGAATACATCATTGCATTACACGATTTACAGTATTCATTTAATTTGTAAATAATTTATCTGATTTAATATTTTTCACAATTTTTTTAATCATTTAAATAAACTTTATATGTAATGCAATGCATTCTGTGTGATTATAAACTGATTTTAAGAGTCAATATGTTCAAGAATTTTTTTGTTATTTATGTGTATAAATATATTTAATTGTCATGTGGCTTATTTGCATTTATTTTATCTATTTACTTGAATAGAGTTCCATTCAAATACCTGGCAACAGTTTTATATCCTGCATTGAGTTTGTATTCAAATACCTGGCACCAGTTTTAATGCTGCATTGTGTACATATTCAAATGTTAAAATATCTGTCAACAGTCGTTTCTACCTGTATTGGGTAGATACGTTATTCGAATCTTGAAATGAATATACGAGGGCTATTTTTTAAGTAAGGTCCGTTGGCGCGTATAGCTCCCTAGTTCACGTGTACGCCGAAAAGAGTCTCTGCGTCACTGACCAGCATCCTTTGCGAATATACTAGCACCATTTCCATCTCTGTAACAGTCGTATAAGCTTCACTGAGAGTCTTTAAAATGTTTAAAGTGATTGAAACGCCCGCCAAGTGTTAGATACGGTCTGTTATCCGTTTTTTGACTGCGAGAAACATATGTCGGCTGCAGACATTCATCGCCACGTAACAGAAGTTTATGTTACTGAAGCAATGAGTGATAGCTAAGTTCGAAAATGGGTCAGGAAGTGGGTGAACAAACGTCCATGATGAAGAATGCTCAGGCAGGTCATCTGCAATCATTGAAGATTTGATGCAAGCAGTTGAATCTGTGTGACAAGCAAGACTGTGTTTGAGGTACCTTTTCCGGTACTTCAAACAGTCTTGGCGGTAAATGCTTCAATGACAATGAAGTGAAAGCGGCTGTGAACTCAGCTCTCGAACCAGGCGGCAGACTTTTATGAAGAGGGTTTTCAAAACTTGGTTCTAAGGTATGACAAGTGCATTAATAAATTCGGCAACTGTGTAGAAAAACAGGCAAAAATATGTACAATCCTAAGATAAAGGTTTTTTTGAAACAAAATATTGTCGTTATTTTTTTTAAAAACAAACGGACCTTACTTAAAAAACAGCCCTCGTAGATATGTTGAAATTCAAAGACTGTTCTTTTGGAACTTGGATATTTTAAACACTCCTCTACTCAAGGTTGTTATTCTTATGATTCAATTGTATTGACTATGAGTACATTTTAGCGTGTTGCATTTTCTTAGGAGATTTATGCAATATTCGAATAAAGCACTTAAAATGTTCACATTTGAGTTGAAAAATTTTGTCTTCAGGTCCTACTCTTGAATTTCTTTGATTAAGATCATGTCTCTATTTCATACATACTATTTTTTAATTGGATTAAGGTTAAATTTGTACACATTTTCTATTTTATTATAGTTAAATCCTTGTTTTATTAAACTTCTTCAGGTTTTTTAATGCAACTTATGCTGTAAGCTAAATAAATTACAGTTTAAAAAACTAAAAAACACACCCTTTTATAGTTAATTGAACTAAATTGTAACTTAATCTTTTAGTCGCCAAATCTGGAAGTGGGATCTGAAATTCGTCCCTAGATGCGGGATGGGGATCTGAAAATGGGAAATCATTAATCTTCATGATTCTGATCAGAAAAATGGAGCAAAATTATTAAATTATTGTATTGTCATCGGTCCTGGACAAGTGAGCAAAATTTTGAATTAATCTGACCTTTTAAGGTGGGTAAAATTGAGTTCAAAGATTCCGTTACATACAAGTGAAGATTATAAAAGGGTGTTATAAAAAGAGGGGTCAATAAGTAAAAAAAAAAAATGCATGAAGCATTTTTCGCGACGTCTCGTTAAGGTAACTCAATAGTTTGTGATGTGTAAAATGAATAATATTTCCTCTTTTATAACTTACTTATTTGGCGAACCTTAGATTAAATAATAATAAATATTTACCAAGATTACTTTATAAATATTGAAGGGTTGATTTAAGAAAATGTAAAAATTGCTTTAAAAAGTTTATTTGAAATTGTAAGTCAATAATAAAAAATCATATTCAATATAATTCTATACATGCTGATCATATATTACGTATCTAGTAGTGTGTTAAATAATCAAATGTTAAAGAGTAATATCGAATTTCTATTTCTTTTCGAAAGAAGTATTCAAACCTTTTAATTGAATGCCTAAAATAAAGAGAAAAATTCCTTACCTTCTTCTTCTTCAGGGAATGACGTTTCAGGAGTTGTTAATGCTGTAAGAATGCAATACAAGCACATATTATTGGTCATGGCTAATTCATCATTTAAGAAAAATAATTATGATTAAAAATTCTAATTGGCAGATATGTATTTGTTAATATGAAAAAGTAATTAACTTTCTTACTCTTTCAAAATTAATGACTTAGCACTCTATAGACACATTTGAAACTTTCTAAAGTTTGAATTCTAAGTGAAAGAACGATAAATGATCGCACTTTTAAATGGAACCGTAAGGCTACTTAAAAGTGCTTTGACCAAATGTGTTTTGATTTAATAAAAAAAAGCTGTTCACTCCTTAGCTTTGCTATTACCATTCCGAAACAAATGCAATAAAACAAAATATACGCTTTGGTTCAATATAAAAATAATTTTTCAAAATAGTTTTATGAACTATTGATAATTAATATTGTATCAATGGGCTACCACTCGGTCTTCTTCAACTCTGATTTTTTTCCCATGCAGCCAAATTGGCAATTTAAAATAAAATAACTCCACTCCGCAAAACGAACGTCACTACTAAATAGAATGTAAATAGTTAGTGAGAGATATAGAGAGTAATTATGAAGCGGTCAATCTTACCGCGCTAGTTATGCCCGAATTGTAATCTCTTGTTCCTGAATTATCGTACGGAATTATAGTCGTTTAGTTATTAGAAGATTTCACCTTAGTAAGGTTGCATCTAAATTAAGATAAGTACCCATTTATTCTACTGTTGATTGTTTTGTCTACATATTGAGTAATCAGGCTTAACGTTCGATTGATAAAAGTGAATTATTGTGCATATATATTGGTAAACATTCCGTGGACGACTTAATAGTTCTTCAATTGCTACTGCGTTCGGATCCCACCGAGTATCTAGTAAATGAACGTGACTTCCCCCTCAACCAAAGCAAGGAGGAGGTACCGTGACTATATACCACATTGTAAACCTTTTTGGAACTTTCTATATTTGTGTATAAAAACACGCTTTCCACAAATCATGTATATAATCGAATGCAATAATGAGGACTGAATGATTAATGAAAGCTTTGAATTAATGTGTTTGGTTGCTATAAATATCAAAGAAAACATTTAAAAATCAATCCAATGTCATTTATTTACTTCTTATGAGCTTCATTTGTATCAATATTTGATGAATATAAATAAAATAAATAGAATATATATGATGCAATGTAGTGTCTTTCATGTAATTTCACTCACAATTTGCAACAACTCACAAAGGTAAAGCATTAGCATGAAAACTAAACTAATTACCAAGCTTATTTAAGATTGTCTTTTTTTGATGTTAAACAGCACGATTCAAGCTCGAAACTCATTTTTAGATAGAAAAGTGTTCAAATTTCATATAAATTCTTGACATTGTGATGCATGCATAGTTTTTTTTGTGATGTGTCTTTAAAAATTAGTAAGCTTTCGTAAATTCGCTGTTCATAATCTTAATATGCGTAGCTAAAAATCTATTTAGCATAATATGGCGCTCATTTAATACCGAAAAAAATGAGTGCATCCAAACAAAATGGGTTGTGTAATAAAATATGTTGAATGATAGTAAAGTTATAGAACATAATAATTTTTGAGCATTTTGATTTGAAAAATTGCTCCAAGTATGGATTTAATTCTTTAACACTATGCGAAGACACCCAAGAGTCAAAGACCATATTTTTGCTCCATGTTATTAATTTCTAATCATCTTCTGAGATACTGTTGTACACTTCTTTATACTCTTTGTAGAAAATATAAGGCCATACCTCGATTAGTAAAATAATAAAAAAAAAAAACTTAATGTAATGTTTACCTTCGGAGCACCCAAGAAGTTCTAATCGTAATGATATTTTCTTTTCCCATGTTAAAGGTTCTAGACGAACAAGTTTGGCTTCAAATGGACGTTTAAATACATGTTTCACTTCTGTAGATTCATCAAAATTGCCCCTAAAAACCTATGAAATAGAAAAAAAAATATTTATACCTATATGTCACAAAAAGTAATTAAAATTAACATTCGCCCGTAAACTTCGCAAATTATATATACATAACAAGTAATATAAAAAAATAGTTTTTAAGTCAATTCCTACTTAGATCAACAACGAAAAATTTTATTTTAGCTATTTTTTATTAAATAGCTACAATTAATATTAATATGTATATATACATAGGACAGAATCACAACATTAAATGGCAATTGATTTTTTAAAATATCATTAAAGTATCGTATTGTGTCCTTTTAATTTCAGTCCAACTGAATGCTTTAACACGTGAGAAAAAAACCTTTTCAAGTTTTGACACAAGTCGCCAAAAGGGTCGCTAAGTCGCCAACGTGGCTGTATTTGCAATTCTTTAAATAATTAGTTTTAATCAATTAATTTTTATTAATTATAATTAAATTATTGTATTGTCATCCAAAATGATCCTGTATATAAAATTTCAGCTCAATTCAGCGCTTTAAAATGTATTTTATTAACAATTGAAAAAAATTCCACCAAGATAAATAAATAAATATATAGACAGTTCGAGCTAATAGTAGGAACTGAAAAAACTAACTATGGCTCAATTTTATCTGAGAAGTATTATCAGTACTGACGCCGTATGGAATACAGGAAGTTTTAGAAGAATATTAAAAAAAATGTATATTTTTAAATAACTGTACACTGTAAGTGTAGATGTTTGATGAAAATTTCATTGAAATTATATTTTTATAATAGTATGCAATTATCAAACGAACTTCAGAAATATTATAATATGTATGATAGTTTGTATATATTGGATTTGAACGGAATTTCTAAAGTTTCAAATCTTATCATCCCAAAATAAATTAAGACATATTATTAGCATTCTATGTAAGATTAAGGACAAGGTAAAAATGAAAAGTTTTAAAGTAAAACAAAATATTTTGCGGTAGATTACAATAAACATAAAAACACACAAAGCCCTTTTTAGATAAGACTTAGAGAACAAAAGAAGCAAAATAATCAGGGGGCGTTTTCCAATTTTTTATGTGTTGAAACATATCTCTATAATGTAACTCTAGAAAACTATAAAATTTATTTAAATATCAAGAGATATGACTTAATTGAACACAGTTTTTACATATTTAATCATATTTCAACAAGATTGATAGTAAGTCCATGATCAAATTGCCATAAAATCTAATCAAGTAAAGCAAGCTCTAGAAAACTATGTCATCAATATCACATCATTTTAGAATTAAGCCATTTAATTTCACGATTAAATGACACTTTACAGGAAAAGGCCGAAATTTTCCAGTCAACCTAACCCTATAAGATTATACGAAATTAAACCCGTATTAGAGTGGCGTGCGTGAGCTTTAGAATGAATCCTTGATTAAATGACCCCAGCTGCTTAACGATCATTATTCAAAGTTCTAAACAATCATTCGACAGAAACTAACTGTGGAAACTAAAACTCATCACAATGCTCATTTAATATTGCGACCTCATTCTGTCGACTCTTAAGAGGTTGTTACCAAATCACCATATTACACTACGTTTGCTGCAGGAAAGATATAAATTATAGCATTTTGTTTCTTTAACACTTGCATGAAAATTATATAATTTTTATATAATGTGCTTATTATATAATTATATAATGTGCTTATTTGAAAAAATATATATCTGTTTTTCATTTCCTCTCAGTTAGTTCACTCTTTCG